>CAHIKZ030000594.1:1067500-1115000 GCA_903632075.3 Acanthosepion pharaonis
ACTCACAGCAATTCGCTTATTTATAGCAATTTGCTTTTTTCTATGGTATACGGTCCGTTGTTCAAGGAATCTCCATTTCTTCAAATCGTTTGTAAATTTATTCAAAAATAATGATCTGTACAATTGGAATGTTGTAGTTTAAGGACTAACAATACGGATTACGTTTTTCATAAGTAAAACAATTTGTTATTCATTTAAACATTTCTAGTCATAGGTATAACATTAAAGTACATCCAGCAGCAAGTTCTGCAATCGGGATATTGGATGTTTTGAAGAGAATGGAACCACCTCTTAATAGCTGCTGTTACCAAGTCCATACTGACCTGGGGTGGTAGCACCTGTTAGGGTCCCAGCAATGGGCAAATAGTGACCAAAACAAAAATAAATCATTATAATATTACAAAAATACATTTTTATATAAAAAAAATTACCAAAAATATATATTTATAATAAAATTACTAACAATAACTATTTATAGCATATATTTAGTTGAAACCATAAAATTCTATTCAGAATATTTCGATTTTGGCATTAAATAACTCAAAGGGGTTGATATGCCACTAAACAAATTCAACCAACCATTTAAACATTTCGTCGAGAAGACGTGTGGTTTCGATAGCTTACTTCGAACGTGTATCTTCTCGCATAGCTTTGGTAGACTCACAGTGTATATTCCCTCACCCGGGGAAGGCGATTATATAAATACCTCTCATCCGCTTATCACACATGGACATCGATTGCGATACTGTGAGGTGCGATTGTGCATATGGTGACTACGAGGACCCATTCCAGATTAACCCGCTGACAATCGTGACTCTTCTGATATATTCTGATGGCACTAAAGGCAATGTCTACTTTGGTATCGTTTGCGATCGACCCAGTATATACTGGAGTCAGGAGAGATCAGCTTCTCATAGAAAAAAGATTCTAGTTTCGTTTTAAATCCTAGGGTTTTCCTGGTGTTAATCTCAATCTACAAAATTGTCTGTTTTTATCTCTGAGATGAAGTATTATGATTATCTACATTATTTACATTATTCGAATTATCTTCGTCGTCATAACCATATTCACAACGTTTCGATCGTTATACCCTCCGGCCTTTTTCAGGTGATTGGAATTTCTATGTTCTTGAGGATAAAGTGGATAAAGACGTTGGTTAGATCCAGTGAAGGGACCCAAAGTGTTGAGTTCAATACCAGGACACAACAGCAGTAAACAAAAAAAATAAAGAACTTGGGTAGAGAAATAACTGAAACATCCGGAACTAGAACAACTTATCCCGCTGGACGAAATTATGGGTCCGGTTCGAAATTTCAATCACCTTAAGAAGGCTGGAGCGTACTACACGGTGAATATAGCAATGAAGATGAGGATAACAGTCCAAATAATGTAAATAATGCAAATACAAATGGCATATAAGAGTACAAATAATATTCAGTTTTTCAATGTTCCTGTAGATTTCCAGATATTAGTTCTATTTTAGTTTTAACACACTTTTCTGCTAGAACATCAAGCGCGTTCATATTTTTATATAAACCTCAAGTCTTCGGATCGATATTTTTTTGATTTGTTTGCATTTCAAAGTCGCAGATAATTTAGACCTGCAAACATTATAGCATTTTCATATACATTTGTTGGCGTGCTTATGTCTCATGTGTTTATATAACTCAATACTGCCGGACTTAATCACGAACTCGTGCTTATTTTCGTAACCATTCGCTCACAAAAATGTGCATTAATGTATATTGTTTGATGTAAACTCATTTAAATACAATGCATCTTGTTTGATGTAAACTCATTTAAATACAATGCACCTAATATATTTCGGTACACTCTGTGACGTCGTCCCCCGGTCGCAGCGCCGACTGTGACGTTCTATCCTGATCTACCACGGCGCCAGTTGTGACGTGGCCGTTCCAGAGTCCTATCCCGGTCACGACACCAGTTGTGACGTCCCTAAACAGCACCAATTGTGACGTCTTCGACGCGGCGCCAGCTGTTCGCTCCTCGCTGCTCCGTCCGGGTGTCGCTGCTCCAAACGTGACGTTCGCCTGTCGCGTCAGTCGTGTTGTCTCGTACTGTGACGACCAACTGGCTTGGTATCGGTCGCGGCACCCAAATGTGACGTTCCAACCTTTTGGTGATTCGGGTGGGAATCTGGTTAGATTTGATATCAGCCTTGCCGTTCCCAACTCGCTTCCAACGCCTGGTTACCAAGGTAACTGCACTGATCTCCAGTCTGCCTACCCACGTTGTGAATTGATCTTAGACAGATGAGATCAAACAGGGGTTGGGGCCGTAATGCAAATTGAGTTCAACGCGGGTGATAACACACAAATATGCATAAAAGAAAATAAAATGAAAACTCAAAAAGTTCAAAGTATCAAAGAAAAAGGTAACAAACTTTATGTCTAGTTGTTCGATACATAGGACTGCATATATCTCCCGACCCGTTCTATGGATTGTGACACGTCGCTTTCGCTAGGTTTTAACGCTTCAAGTTGTTTGCTCTCTAAGAAATTGGTGTTTCGGTGTGTCTTTGGACGAAAGTCGAAAAACTTATTTCTGTGGTCTGGTTCTAAGTCGCTCTTCAAAATAATTGTTCTTGGTTGAAGAGGAGTCCAAAATTTTTGCGTGAATCTTGGTCAGCTATCTTGGTCTATCATCTCTGCCGCCAGGGCCGAACGGACTGTCTTCTGCCCGTCAGGGTCCGAACTAACTCCTGGACACTCATCTCAGCCGTCAGGGCTCGAACTGTCTTCTGCCCGTCAGGGTCCGAACTAAATTCTGCCCACCAGGGTCCGAACCAACTGTCTTCTGCCCGTCAGGGTCCGAACGAACTACTGGACACTCATCTCTGCCGTCCGGGACTGAACTACTAGGCACTTATCTCAGCCGTCAGGGCTCGAACTACTGGACACTCATCTCAGCCGTCAGGGCTCGAACTGCCTTCTGCCCGCCAGGGTCCGAACGAACTGATTTCTGCCTGTTGGGGCCTCGTTTTTATTGACGCCGTCAAAAACCGGGTTGTGTCTGTTGGCGTCGGGGAGTTCCTCGATAATTCTAAATACATATCCACCTCTTTTATTTCTGGTTAGGGATTTTCCACTCTTTTCCATTTTTGGTAACATTTTTTTCACTCCCAATTTCTCACCATGCTTCTGAGGGCGTGAACTGCCCTCCCCACTTCTTCGTAGCGGCTTCTCATATTATACTCTGGATGGGGGCGTCGACAGTCTTCTTCGTGCGTCACGTGATCACTCTCGGCCAATGAGGTCTTGGTCGGGTATCTTTTTCCTCCTTCGTGCGTCATGTGATCACCACTTGACCAATGACGTCTTAGTCGGGCGTGAATAATCCCGCGGCTTTGTTTTGGAAAAAGAAATACCTTGCTTAACTAAAAAAAAATTAATTAAATCGCCGTTATCATGAACGGATAATATGACAACTCTTTGTTCAACACGTGGCGTTTGTCAAGCAGTTTATCGCCAATTCATCAGACGGCTGGTTTTCCGACATGGTCTCAGAAAAAATTTCCAAGTTTTCAGTCAGTCTGACGTCTGCAAGGCAGAAATAAAAAAAACATTTTTATTCCATTCGTTTTCCTTCGGTTCATGTCTCTGATAACAAAATTTTATTATCGCAGGGCAAAAGTCTGTTTTGTCGAAAAGAGCTTAACTAGCGATACGGCTTGTGTGGGATTTTAATTTTCCATATCCAGCTGAGGCTCCAAGCTACACCTGTGTTTTGTCAATTATCAAAATCTAACGTTTTCAAGTGGACTTTCTTTGGCGAACATTTCTTGATATCACAATTCCATTCGCGCAGGCCAGTAGGAAAATCGGTCAATGATTGCTCGCAGGTGGCCTTCAATTTTCATATCTGTCCAAAAGTCTTTTTTGTCGCCTGTTTCCTTGTCGTCCTTATCGAAATAACATTTTCGCTGGAATTTTTCTCTTGCCGGTGGCCTGTGTTTGATAGTAAGATGCCTTCTCGTACCAATAGTTTAGATAACACTTCCCTACCACTCAATCTCATTGTCATTGTAATGACACTCTTTCCGCCGTTTGCCACTTATCCAAAATAACCCTTTTTTTTCTTATTGCTTCTTAAGTCGTGTGTGTGTGTTCGCTTATCGCCTATGATCCGTGTCGCATTACTTTTTCCCTTCCTTTCTCCTTTTCTTTCCTTTTCCCTTTTTGCCTTTCTTTCTCTGCCTGGATGCATACTGCCACACTCACTATCTTGCAATATTTTTTTCATATTTATACGGTATTTACTTAACCCCCCACGAGGTCAGGTCGTGACACAAGGTGGGTTTAATGTGGGGAGCCCGAGCCCGTGCACCCGGGCAAGGAAAAAAATTCCCCGAGCCCCTGCAACCGTTGGTTGCGCTGGCCTCGGTGCGTGCACCTATCCTTCTCTCTAGTGCAATGAGAAGACGCAACCTCGGGAAGCTTTTCCCCAGGGCCAAGAATCTCTCAGTATAATTTTCTCAGTTGCAACTCTGTCCTTTGACGGAGTAGCCCCTGAGCGCACTCTGTCCAAGGTCAGAGACGCAACTGAGAGATGATAAATGACGAGTATCAATTACTTAGAGTAATTTACACGTTTATATTTAAACTATTAATTTTATAGTTATTTTTATTCAAATATGAATAAGCGCCATGAATAATTAATTCTTTTCGTGATTTTTATGAAGGTATATAATGCAGCAGATATCACATAGAACTTTGGGGGACCTCGACGTGATATAATGGTTAGCAAGCTTGTCTCGATAGAACAATTCCGACTGATCAGTCAGTTCGATCCTCACTGGGTGCCCAATACGTTCAACCTTTTTTTCCATATCTCATCTATGCTTAGGAAATTACCATGTCACGTAGAAATTATCAGGAAATTTGCAATGAAAAATTATCTGAAGATAAATTTTGTGAAAGAAAATTAGCAATGTTTGAAAACATTTCGAAAGATAGAAAAAAAACTTATTTTCTACATATAATTTGAAAAAAAAAACTTTACATACAGCGATAATGGAAAAGTTAATTAATATCAAACATGCTTCACAGAAAATTAATTTTAAAGGAAAACGATCAAAAAACAGTGTTTCCCAGTTTGATAGCTCGGTATTGTTAAATGAAGCAACAAAACAATCCAAATATATACTTGTACTTAAATAAACTGGAAAGAACAATACCATTCTGCTTAGAATATTACTGCAACATATAGTCTGGTGCTCTTACTATTTACTTTGAGCTTCTAGAAAAAACCAAAAATGAATCAGCAATATCATTGGTCCTGATCTGGCGGCTCGGCTTCAGTGACTTTCCCAACGCCCTAAGCTTGCTTCTCTTTGTCTTTTCTATAAATACTTTCAATGTAATTATTCGGATGAGCTTTTCCTTATAGTACTAAGACTTTTAAAATTTATTCGCATGTAATAGACTAGCGTCCAGATCGTAACAATTTACAGGTGAGCTGGAGAGATGTAGCTGTAAGTTTGAGGCTAACAGTTTCTTTTCTCACCCTTCTCGATTGCGGAATTCATTTCCGGCTCTATGCTTTTCAGACACCTTTAATCTGAAAAAATGTAAACGCAATATCAGTCGCTATCTTCTCTCCTTCTGATTACTCTTTACTCTCCCCACTCATTATTAATGTTTCTGTTCCTAATTATACTCCACCTTATAACCCCTTTTGTCTCAGTGGCTTTAGTCCCTTGCTTGGGGTGATAACGATTAAACAAATATGTTTGACTTAAGGCTGCATAAGTGACTAAATTTTGGTGATTTTTTTTTTTCTTTTAAATGAGCAAACTTTGGACTTATCCTCGATAAGCCGTGTTTCTCTTATAAATTGTCTATGCTATATTTTTTTATTTTCCCAGGTTTTGTTCTATTTTGATATTATCTTTGTTACTTTATATTTTTATCTTATTCTCTAGCTTTTTGCTGTTACAAATATTTCTTCTTTGCATTGTGCGGTGTGTATTTCTAAAGTTTAATGATAGCTGGTAAAAAAAACACCTTCCACTACTAACGGAACTCCTAAAGGCGCACTAAATATACTTTTCACCGCGCCTAGTCAATTCCAACATATCTCCAATTCTTAAATGTCTTCAAAAATGAGATTAACATTTTGATTTTACTGGAAGATTTTAACTATACTGACGTCACGCTCTCACCCTTTCACTGTTGAAACTGTTTAATGCAACCGCCTCTTCTACTCCAATAACTTCACATCTCGCACCTCTCACCTGTGGAACTCCATTCCCTATTCCTGTTTCCCTGATAGCTATAATGTCCAACTATTCAAATGTAATGTCAATCGATATATCCAGTTGCCTTGATCGATCAACTATCCTTCACCTCATCCTTTCCTCTATCACTCCTATCTGCTCTCGCTCCAAATTCTCTGTAACCCCTTGCGTGCTAGTGGGTTCCCGCCTTGCTAGGGATGAAATGTTATATATATATATATATATATATATATATATATATATATATTGTGCCTCTGTCACTGTCTTAAGGTTTTATTTATTATGTGATTCGGAAGATAATGACCGAATTTAGAAAAAAAATCAATTCTGTTTCTTTTTTGTTTGTTTGTTTTTTTTTAAATATAGTAATGAAGGCAAAATAATAAAATATAACATTCAATAGTTAATGTGTTATAATAATACCGGGTAAATAATATCGCGTCGTGGTCACCAGTTTAACGGGAAAGTACCCTGGAAGAAAGATTTATTCTCTCATTTATGTATCCCCCTCCCGTGATATAATAACACCGTACTGCACCGAATGATTGACAGAAAAAAGAATGCTTAGTTCACAGAGAGATTTTTGTAATGCTACATCGTACACAAAGTTAGATATGTACACATAAACACGTGTCCCACGCTTGGAAATTATAACATATATGAAGCAACAAACGGTGTTTAAACATGGACAATTAGTTTTTTTCGAAAGGGAAACAGGAGTCACGTCAGTTTCCGTATGAACCTTGTTACGCCATGCATTTTTTATTCTGTAAGATATATCCTCTGCGGGCTAAAGGTGTCCTTCTACTCTGGGCTCTACATTAAAACTGTAGTTTGTCACTTTATCTCTTGACGTCATTTGCTCGCCGTCATGTGATCCGCGTGATTATCCAACGAAAGGCATACAACCACCGTTTGTATCGTTACAATATTAAAATAGTTGCACAAACGTAACAATTACAGTGTCCTGCTTATTAATTTTATATTAATCTCCCATTCGAATTGATTTTATATTAATCTCCCATCCGAATTGATTTTATATGCTTCACATCTTGAACGTGAAAAAACTAGGTTTATAGTTTTGCAGGATGTAAAACGTGGTCATATTGCGTCTCAAACTGTTTCCAATATTAACCGAGCATGCGATGAAGGATCCATTTGGGATCTGACAATACGGTGCTGCATTCACAGTAGGGATACGAGTTTTTTAAGATTAAAGTCGAAATGCACGTCCATTTGCAATTGTCAATCAATCAACATCTGAAAACACGAGTTGAAAAAAAAAAAAAACACGGCAAGTCTCAGTGAAATGTCTTAGATAGCGGGTGTCAGCATTTCAATAATGTCGGTCCATCTGAAGAAAATTGGCAAGGCGAGGAATCGCGATAAATCGATTTCGCAAAAACTCCATGAAAGTCAAATAGTTCGACTATTTGAAGTGTGTTCGATTTTGTATCTTCGAAATTAGAATTATCCAATTCTTAGTCGAATAGTGAATAGTGAAATTGGAAATGGAATTTTTTTTAACAATCGTAAAAGATCTGTTTAATGATTTGATCATATCGAAAGACCAAAAAAGATTTTATTAAACGGAAATTCCACAAACTGAAGATTATAGTGACTGTCTGATAGTCGTCCATGAGCGTTATATATTGCAGCTTTCTGGTAGTCCTGGGTATGAATATAAACTGTATCCGGCAGCAAGACCTCTGATGAGGAAATTGCAAGTTTTGAGGAGAGGGAAACTACATCTTAATTGTTGTGGTTTCAAGGTAGTACTTTTTAGAGCCTCAGCAGGGGCAAATAATTACCCCCCCCCAAAAAAAAGCAACAAAAAAGAGTGGAAGTATAAAATTGCAATATTTTTTTAATCATTTCACCCCAACCAAGGATGGAGTGCCACTAGTACGTAGGTGGTTAGATAGAGTAAAAGAGAAAGAAAAGACTGGATTGAGGAAAGGATAAAAGATGAGCCAGTTCAAGTCAACAGAAGATGGCGATTGACGAATTTTTGAAGATTGTAGTTATTAGGGAATCAATAAGCGGAAGGGAGTTCTACTGTCGGGAAGTACGAAAAAAAAACTATTAGAGGAGCACTGTCGGTTACATTTAATTATTTAAATAGTAAAAGAGTGGGATCTCGATGCCAATTTAGTAGGACACTTTAAATCCTATAGTTGAGGCAGCAGGGAATAAAAGTTCGTCAGAGCAACTGCCTTCACAGGATTTGTAGAGAAGACAGAGGGAAGCTACATCACGTCTGTGAGAAAGTGACTGAAGACGAGATGTCAAGTAAGGATCGATTACATTGCAGATCCTTCTTTGGATTTTGTCAAGAACCTCGAGATGAACAGCAGGGGCACAAGACCGGATAGGGCAACAGTATTCAATGCACGTTCGAATAGTAGATTTGTAAATGTGCATGATGCATTCTGACGAGGAAAACAATCATTACATATATTAACTATTCAGCATTGATTAAAGGCTTGATTGTTTTGTCGAAAAGCGGTCGGAGACGAATACGGCGATAGTGAGAGGTTTCAGAAGATTCTGCAGAGTTCTTAAAACAGGGACTACAGAGGAGGACTTCCAGGAAGCAGGAAACAACGAGGCAATAATTGTAGAGTTTGGAGATAACTGGGACTAGTTCGAAGACGACGACTTGTATCTCGTCCCCTCCACTTGCCTTATGGGAGTCTAATTAAGAAATGTTCCCCGAGACCAATGTCTGGGTTATGCGCATATTACTCAGTGTAGCTTCAGTTCTTGTGGGGAAATCAGGAGTCGATTAGTTGGGATAGGTGGGGTACTATGGATAAGTCGACTGTTGAGTTGGAAGAGAATTTCCGACCATAGGATTCCACCTTATCTGCTGTAGATTTCAGGATTTCGAATTGATTGAATAGGGTAGGGATTGAGGATTTACTGTTGTTCATCACAGCCTTGCAGAGCCGCCTATATAACAAAATGACATGCAAAACCTACTTATAAGAGAATGGCCAACACTATGTCAAAATTACCAACAATAAATTCTATCTGTAGTTGAAGGCATGCAATTGCGTTAAAATATTTAGATTTCGGCATTAAAAAAACCCATAAAGTTTGATATGCGACTAAACGAAATCTACTAAACAACCAACATGAAAGAATTTTCATGACATTAATCCATATAATATCCTTTAATTTCTTAAAAAATCAAATATTGTATCAATATAAATTTCAATAACACTACAACATAAAACATATCACCACCTCTATTAATTATGTCAACGCAAACATCATCTACCATGTACTCAATTGTCGTATTTTTATTACTTCAAAGCTCCCAAGCAAATTAAATGCCTGCATTAAATAACGCATAAGGAGCTCAAATACTATTAAATAAAAAAAACAAACAAATTTATGGAATCTAAACTGCATCACTGTCGAAATTTACTGCTAGTAACAAGATAAAATGTACATTCAGTTAAACAAAATGCAACCGACACTGTTTAATCGATTATGTGCAATTCTGCGTCATGATAATGTTCGACACCATATTGCCAGTATGATGTTCATCGACTTCAAATAAGAGGACTTACCACATCCACTATATTCCAAGATCACTGGATGCCACTTTCTCAAGAATCTTAACGATTTAAGCCATAAACATTCCGATCCGATGAAGATACTGGATCTGTATTGAAAGATTTTTTGGCGTTCAAACTTTTAGAGTTTTATCGTAAAAGCATAAATAGCTTGTAATTTGATAGCAGAAATTTATAGATGTTCAGGGATACTATTTTGACTGATTTAAACAGTGTTTAAATACATTAATTCAGGAATAAATATATTAAAAAAATCGGATATCATTTTGCGATCAGTCTCTTAATTCTACTTTTATTTGAACAACATAAAATCTCGGAATGGGTTTTATGTTCCCAACTTTGGAGATGTGCGATTTCGTTGCTTATTCGAAGTTTTGATATCCCCATGGATTGAATAAAGAATGGTACGGTTAAGCATTTCAAGTGGTGTAGTATGTACTACAGCCACATGGTTTTGGCATGGGATATAATCACCGAAACGTATAGCTACAAACATAATAATAAAGGCATACAATAATGAGCATAACTCATCATATATATATATATATATATATATATATATATATATATATATATATATATATGTGTGTGTGTGTGTGTGTGTATTATAATAAAAAGAAAGAACAGTAAGATATATAATCTAGTGTTCTAACTGATATTTTTATTTTTGCAAAAACAGTGCTCATTGTAAATTTACAGTATAAATATTATAAATTAACTGAATTTTAAACTATGGTTTCTTCTTCTACACAGGAATTACCATGTTTCAAAAAACTGGAGCTAAAAACTTCAAATTTAATTATATAATTAAAATAAAATCATTAGTTCTGTTTCATCTTCAAGCGAATTTTGGAATATATATATATATATATATATATATATATATATATATATATATATATATATATATATATGAGTTTTGGGATTCTTTCTTCTGAAAAAAACATGGAGAATAGAGCTGTTTCATTTACCTGAACAAATTCTCTCGAGTTTTTACGTTTGTACTGTTTTACCTCTTCTGTAATTAAATTCCCTGCAGAATGTTTGCTAATCTTAGTTCAGACTCTCAGAAATAATCTCACTCAAATTTTGTCAAGTCTTTCAATCTCAATTTTGTTCATTTTTCATATCGAATCAACAGCGCAAAAATCTATGCAGACAAATTACGTCCAAATTTAGATTTAAAGTTATATTATTTTAATTTTTAATCTATTTTCTAGTCGAGATAAACGGGTTATCCCCGTTGACACTAGTGTTGATTTTTCAAAGCGAATTTTAAATGATGCTATTTAAGTTAGTCTCCTATTCCCTGTCTGCTTATGCATTCATTCTGAATTATGTTATCCTTGTGCCCGACTACAACAAGTTAACTAAATAGTGATACTAATATACTCAATGGGTTAAATCTTTTTAAAAAGCAATTCATTTCTTACTCTATCATTATTATTTCTTACTTCTCCCTCTCTCTTAGTGACGTCTGCTATTTAAAACAAATATAACTAGTTGAAAATGAACCCTGATATTAAGTCACAATAGCAAATGAAAAGTACCGTTTTTAAAGATATAATCAAGATTCCCGCTGATACAGAGCACACCTGCATATGCTAATATGAAGAACAAAGAAGAGAAACGTAAGTTAAGACAATAAAAGGTACTAATATCTACATACATCTATCTCAGTTGGAGCTTTGGAACAACTGATGAATATTTAATTTGGAAGCGATGTTAAAATACTTATTTTAGCGAGATAAGTACAAGAGGTAAGACAATTCAGAACTGGAAATAGATGTATACTCAAATAATGCAAGAAATGAATAAATAGAAATTATTGTGAAAGCTCTCTATATATTAAGTACGTTACATAAAAAAATCCTACTATTGGAGATATAGAACCCCCAAATCCTGTTAAAGCCTTGCTTTATAATTATTTTTTATATTATAGTGCAGACCGCCTGTCGATGTCTCCAGCGCAAATGTTATTGCTAGATGAGTTGATGAGGTATAAAGGCAAATGTTTTCTGTAGTTTAAGTGATTACGGGCAGCGTTTCTCGTGCATTGAGTTCGCATGATTAAAAGAAACAAGAGATGAATATTTTTTCTCTAAAAATGTTAGGAAAGAAATAGTGAGAAAAAGAAACTTACATCAGAAATCCTATAGTATGTGTTACTTACCAGTAAAATACAAGATGGTTCGAATAATACCCAGTTTCAATGTGGAATTTTCGTTTCAAGAGAAGCTGATCTCCGATGACACCAATATATACTGAGTTGAGCCCAGACGAATGCAAAAAAACAAAAAACAAAAACAAACAAACAAAAAAAAAACGTTGCACCCAGTCTATCAGTGAAAGCAAATGTATATCGGGTGCAAATGCGCGCCTTAAACGGATGTGACTTTTCTCCACCCGACTTGTAAACATATGGTCGACCCAGCTGTTCTTAGGAGGCGCACACGTCTGAAAACCGAAGAGATATAATCACCACCCTAGAGGGAAATTTGAGCTGAAATGTCTACATGGTGATTCAGTATATATATATATATATATATATATATATATATATATATGTTTAAATTGAAACACACTCACTTGGTCCCCTTTTTTGCAATTTCTATCAACCGATTTTAAGGGAATTACCCTTTTTTTAGACTCATATTTTAGCGTGATGTATTTTAAAACGTGACCCATATTCTGTTTAAACCTCTATTACGCAGATTGTTAGTATGCTATGCCTCATTGATAGTGCAATACAGTAATCCCTCGATTAGTGCGGCTAATATGTACATGAAAAATACGCACAAATCGAAATACATTAGTTGAATATAATAACTTACTGGGAATAATGAAATTTGTACCTCAAATTTTAGTCCCATTCACAGTTAATTTCCACTGCAATAAGATTATATGAATTACTATTTATTAGTTTCAATTTTATTTTCTTTAGAATGATTTGCTTCAGAGTAGGCTTCATATAGTTGGCGGTACTGAGAAATTGCCCCTTCAAATTTTCCAAATATATCATAACCGTTAGTATTTTTACATAATAATCTTATTTATAATCTTTCTATAGTAAATGCATACATCTTTTATATTTCGACATTTTTCATAAATGTAAATCGTTCATTTTTTTAAAGAAAAATATCATAAATTTAATTTTAAGACCTAAAAAAAATTAACATGAAAAAATCAGTAATGAAAATTATTCAAATATATTTTTTTATCTATTTTTGGCTTATATTATAAAATTTATCTATTTTAACTTTCCTTTTTTTCTAACACTACTGTAATTACTCATATAACTTAATACTTCCGCACAAAATAATTATCGCTCTTCCATTTTCAATTTTCAGAAAAGATTTAATTAAACTGTATGTACAAAAGAATCAATTTCCAATTACTATGGTTATACTGAAGAACGTTTTACCACAATAATCGAGAATTATGTATACACTAAACGAATTTTGGTACATAAAAAAAATATCCATTAATCGAATTATTCCTGGATTTCTTTATTCTTTAATATTGTTCTATCTAATAGAAATTCAAGCGATTATTGAATTAATAGAGCCAAATCTAAAACTTTAGACGTCTTAATTTCGAGATATACAAGGTTCAACAGAAATAACCCCCACATAATGGTAAGATATTAGCTCAATGAAGACATCATTGTCACTAATGTTTTACCATTATTTAGCAGGTATATATAAGAGAGGTATTTCTGCAGCACCGGGTATTTTGATTATATTGTTAGATGCTAACTTTCAATTGTTTACAATATATATCTTCACCTCACTTATACGTTTATCAAATTCAGCGTGTCGATTATTTTGCTGGCGCTCTTTGTCAAATCTTGTTTCACAATGGTGTTGGTCCGTGGGTGAACATTACAAAACCAACGGGAATTGGAACTCGGCTCTCCGATTAACAATTCTGAACCAGTATCCCTTATATCACCTCCAAATCCGAGTTTACAGCATTCTCAAGCGGTCGCCCATCTTGGTATGCTGGATCGTGCTTAACTTCAGTGATAGTACATGAACCGGTGTTTGAACGTGACACGAACGTAATTCATCTACCTGTCGACTTAAAAACTGTCCACTTCTGTCAGGAGAGAATAGGCAACTTAATTCAACCGACAGGAATAAGAATATACGAAATCCCTGTAACCTTCATCTCCGTCTGGTAAACTTTAGCACACCGATTGTACACATTTCCTAAGCAACGACGAAGATTAAACTGGCTTTTTACGTAACTTAATTTCAACTTGAAACAACAGAAATGTGGTTCTACCGAAGCATACTGAGAATGTCATGGACATAATATGTGATTAATGAGGAAGTTTAAGAGAAAATGGAAGAAGAAATGACAATTATATTTAACATCAGAAAGAGACAATTGAAAATTCTAGGTCGCATAATGAGAAAGAAGGCTTTGGAAATTTAACACATTACACATTGACGGTAAGACTAATTTACATAACAAACTTCTTTGTATCGATGGCAGATGCGGTTTAGGAGAGCTAGCAAACTCACAGTTTCCATTCTTCCAGACCTCCGCAGCTAAGACCGTCTATGCCAGGAAGTCAGTTGTTTCATCCTCACAGACACTGTATTTCATATGTACGTAGGAGATTCCTCTCAGACAACATAATTCCCGGAACTGGTATATAGCATAACAAATTCCCAAAACTATGTTTTGCTGATCGCCACTGTAATAAACTCTTAAAATCTAGCGTCAACCGTTATCTTTTTTATTTTATGTATATATTTTTTACAGTACTGTTCACGGTATAGAAGGCCCGTGAGCCAGTCGAGATAGTGGATTACGGTAAGGGGTAGTTTACCTGAATAGGAGGAAATCATAAAAAGTTTGACTCCACAGGTTAAGATTGTATTGCTCGGGCAAAAAAAAAAAAACCTTCTAGGAAGTCTGTTCCATAGGGCAGTGGTTCGCGGTAAGAAGCTGTCTCAATGTAACTTATTTCTCACCGGGGAAATACAGAGGGAATATGGGTGGTTTACTACTATGTAAATGGCATGACGGGTCCTATACGTGAAGTTCAGATTTGGTGGTACCAAGGGATGCCGTTCGTTTGAGCACTTTCCATGGTAGTAGCGACAGAGTCTTACTTGAGTCTCCAAGTAAGACTCTCGTGATAGAGTTTTGAACTCTATCACGACTGGAGGATGAGGTCTGTGCTGCCCCTTTTCAAATATGACAATAGTACTCCATTTTCAGCCTGATCTGCATTATAAATTTTGAGGTTAGGATCCGACCTATTGCCATTCAGTAATCCTCTACCTCAACTTTTTCTTGGGAATTGCATTTTACGAACGAGATTATTTATTATTTAATTCAGTCGGAACCGGTCTTTACAGCAAGCCTATTTTTAGATATTTATTCTCCAAATGTTGTCTAAACTTCAGGGGAAATGGAGATAATTCGGAGCCTGTGAGAAACAGATTTTGCTTAAAAGAACAGCTCAAGAAGAACTCATCATTGTAACCGTATGAAACATCAGCAACATGTCCAGAGATTTCTAGACAGATATAACGGAATTATAAAAAAAGGAAGATAGAATAATGATTAATTCCTGAGACGGACGCACTGTGTACAATCGGTGTGCTAAAGTTTACCAGACGGAGATGAAGGTTACAGGGGTTTCGTATATTCTTATTCCTGTCGGTTGAATGTGCGTGCGTGATTCGTTATCTGATCGATATAAACTGACAAGCAACGCCCACCAATGATTGGATCACGTAAAAAGAAAAAGAAATATTGGCAGCGGGCAATTAAGTTTATCGATCAGCAGAAAGGTTGATCGATCAGTATGTAAACAATAACTCTAAATAGAGTCTATCAGCAGATATTTTCGACGTGTAAATAGAAGCGAAGATTCTCATTTTCCCTTTACGAACATATCAAAAATACTTCTCCCCGATTGTCTAATTCAGGACATACCAATAACACGAACCTTTTTAGCGGATAGTAATAAGCATATTTTTTAAGGGCTTACACATATCTATCTATCTATCTATCTATCTATCTATCTATCTATCTATCTATCCACCATTAAATCGAAAGATGTTCCACGTATGCTACTTATAATATATTGATTTAATAGGCCAGTTAATAAAATTTTAGAAAGAAAATGGAATGATAAGAATATTACCAATAAAATTGACATATATATATATATATATATATATATATATATATATATATATATATATATATATGTGTGTGTGTGTGTGTATATATATATATATATATATATATATATATGTATATATATATATATATATATATATAGTAAAGTTACGAAAAACTTGGTAATCTGTATGGGTAGTCACAATGGGAGGATGAAATCCTGAGAGCTCAATGTAGATCCTGAGCTAATAATTTAAAGAGACAATCATCGGACATCACTTTCACAAGTGGAAGTGATGTCTGATGATCCAGCGTCCGTTAAAAGAGCTCTGGTGAAATAAATTATTACAATGGAACCTTAAAGTGGTCTGTTTTTTCTTTTTTATATATATATATATATATATATATATATATATATATATATATATATATATATTATAACTGAATTATCCAATATCTTTCTCTCCCCACCTCCCTCTCACACTCTATCTCTTTCATTTATACCCTGGGCTACTACAATCATTTTCATCGAAGTGTTTCATCCGGCCTGGTATCATCAGTCTGGCATAGACTCGAGAGAGGAATGATTACAGGCTGTACATTGTCAGACACGCTTTTTGCTCTCTCAATGAATATGCTCGTGAAGTCTGCTGAGTTGGAATGCCGAGACCCTGTTTCCAATGCCAGATTTAGGCTTACATGGACGATTTGACAGTCACCACGCATTCCATCACAGGCTGTAGATGGCTCTTCCGCAGTTTAGAGAGATTGATTGAATGGGCAAGAATAAATTTCAAGCTAAACATATGTAGATCAGTCGTAATAAAAAAGGGACGTGTGGTAAAACATTACTTCCCAATAGAAGTGAGAGCCTACCCGACGTTGGCAGATAATCCCGTTAAAAGATTAGGGAAATCTTTTGGTAATGCTCTGAAGGACACACCTGCTATCGAAGCTATACGCACTGATTTTCACTCGTGTTTGGCGAAAATATATAAATCCAGATTGCCAGAGCGTTTCAAAGCCTGGCTATACCATCACTGCGTGCTCCCACGAGTATTGTGTCCACTCCAAACATATAGCGTTTCTATCTCGACTGTAGAAACGTTGGAGAGGAGCGCTAGCTGTTTCCTCCGTAGATGGTTAGGCTTACCAAGGATCTTAAGAAGGGCAGCATTGTATGGCTCATCCAATGCCATCCAAATACCATTCAGGGGCCTGGTCGAGGCGTTCATGGATTCATGGAAAAGGGAAACCTACCAGTATAGAAACTCCAGTGATACCAAAGTGTCAGGCACGTGAATTGAGGTCAAGATAAGCAGAAGATGGAGTGCAGCTAAGGAACTGTTTATTGCAGAAGGGAATCTGAGGATAACAGCAATAGTGGCGCAGGTAAGAGCAGGCCACAGACTGATTTCTCCCTACGTACCCGGATAAATGACAGTGAAGGAGCGTCAACATTTAATACAATAATGTTTTTTTCGTATTTACTCGTCCATTCAATCGGTTTCCATGAGGGATAATTCTTAGGAATAACTTATTTTAACTTAAATTTGCACGTTATTATATTTTTCTTTTTTAACTAGTATTCAAAACGTAAATATATTGAATATTTTATTTTAAGCAATTTTACTTAAACGTTATTACACTTAGTTTTTAAGCGAAATTTCTTAGATTATCAGTCAGAATCCGAAATTATTCGTACCACATTTTAGGAGATTTTTTTTTTTTTTTGGTAAATAGTTTGAGTAAGTCATGTTTTACACTCCAATTTTTTTTTTTTAAGTGTAGTAAGAATAAAAAGGAAAGTTATAAGAGAGAAAAAAGTATCTATTAGGTTGGTGCAAAAATAATGACGTAATAATGTCGTTTTTGACGTTAAAACATACGTCAAAAACGACATTATTACGTCATTATTTTTGCACCAACCTAATAACAAATAAATAATAAATAATTTTAAAAAGAGAAAGAAAACTAAGTCGTAAGACGAGGCAATTTAAGTCGGATTTTTATATTGTATTAATGTATATATTTTCATTAGTTTGATCTTATTTTATTTTTTTTCTTATAAAACACACCGTCTTGGCCTCACTATTCAGTCGTAATTAATCTAGCAAAAAAGCTTCCTAACCATTACGCCATGTCAAGGTGGCCGAAAGATTTTCTAAGAGTAGTTTAGACGTGGCCCAATGCCGAAAGTTTGGGTCACACAGTGATGATCGATCTGACTATTCGGTCGTAATTGATCGAGCGAGACAAGGTTGCTAACCATTTCACCACGTCGAGGAATCAAAATAATTTTCTCTACGTAACGTAGATGTAGCTCAAGTTTGAAATTACGGAGAACGTAGTGAGGATCGAACTCAATCTTCAGTCATAATTGATCTAGCGTGAAAAGCTTGCTAACCATTACACCACTTCGAAGTACCCCGAGACGCTGCTATAAATATAATAGTAATGGAGTCTACAGAAGTAAACTCTTGACTGACTACAGTGGCGAGCACTACATTGCTTTATTCACTGTTACAGCATGACGATGTATATATTGTCAGGAAAAAATCTTTCGAACTGAACTTTGTTGCGTCTGCTTGCAACGATTTAAGATTTTCCGTGGTTTGCAGCTTCCTAGCCTCAAATAAAATATTTCCTTACTAACACTGTTTAATGACCGACAATATGGTTGCATTAATTTAGAACGGGATTTCTCAAACGCCCGAAAAGGATTTGAAGTAAACGTGTTCACCCCACGTCTCAATCAGAAACATCGAGAGACAACAAAATGGTGTACCAGAAGATGCAAATAGACGGGGTACCATGCAATCAAGGCGGAAACTATTTTGTTTATTACTTTGTGATAAATGTACACAATGTCGGTTAAGAACCCACGAGGACGATTTTCGCCATTCACGTATTTTGGGACAACCCGGAATTCTTTCTATATATTTGTTTGCCCTCTTTTGTCATCGTTACCAGAGCCCCAATAACAACAGGTTATATTGTTGTCATCATATGATACCTTCTATTGATCACTCTGTCTCTACATCTCCCCTCCCTCCCTCCTAGTATTTACTAAGTTTCTCAAACAAATCTTTTTTGTCATGTTCGGTACATGATTATTTATATGGATTGTACAACTGGAAAATTAAATAAAATTCTCTCACACCAATGTGGCGTCTTGCTCAAAATGATATTCCAAACGACTGTAATTATGACGAACATCTGTATATTCTGGATTATTATTTTATGACAAACATCTGTATATTCTAGATATTTTTTTCCCCTTACGGTGAAAAAATACCCAGAAAGCCACTAAGATGCATGGATTTACTGAGAATATATATCCAAATATCCAGATTATAGCAAACTTGCGGCCGTTAAAACGTATGAGAATATTTACGTATACAAACTTCTAATCTGCTTCCACGGGTGTATGAACATAATAACAGGAGATTAGCACGGTATGTATACTAAGCTCTTTGTTTATTTCCTTTGAGTAACTCATCAACTAACGAAAAATTCCAATATGAGCAAGGTCAACATTATATTACGCACGTTTCAGTTACATGGCATCCACGCTGGTTGCGTTTCAGTTACATGGCATCAACGCTGGTTGCGTTTCAGTTACATGGCATCAACGCTGGTTGCGTTTCAGTTACATGGCAGCCACGCTGGTTGCGTTTCAGTTACATGGCATCCACGCTGGTTGCGTTTTCAGTTACGGCATCCACGCTGGTTGCGTTTCAGTTACATGGCATCAACGCTGGTTGCGTTTCAGTTACATGGCAGCCACGCTGGTTGCGTTTCAGTTACATGGCATCCACGCTGGTTGCGTTTCAGTTACATGGCATCCACGCTGGTTGCGTTTCAGTTACATGGCATCAACGCTGGTTGCGTTTCAGTTACATGGTAGCCACGCTGGTTGCGTTTCAGTTACATGGCATCAACGCTGGTTGCGTTTCAGTTACATGGCATCCACGCTGGTTGCGTTTCAGTTACATGGCAGCCACGCTGGTTGCGTTTCAGTTACATGGCAGCCACGCTGGTTGCGTTTCAGTTATTCCGACGAGTTCGTTTCCAGTACAGCCGTGTTTATCAAGACAGCGTTTGTAAAAATATACTGAATTTTAATCATTTCACCCCAAGCAACCCAATAAAGCCACTAAGACGCATGGATTTACTGAGCATTGTAGAATGTGAGGATAAAATTATAGAGAGAAAACAATAAAAATAACAAGTATAAGAAAACAAACGATAATGATTGAGATTGCATTTCCATTTCCGAAGAGCAACGTTTAATGGATTTATCCAGAAGAGTGTTCTACAAGCGAGAAGTACAATAGAAGATGCTGTCAGCATAGAAGGTATGGTTATATCTAGCAATTTTTATTGTAAAATGATAAAACCTTGTGGCCAATGTATTACTACTCTTATAATCTTTTGTAAATTTTTGATATCTTTATAATTTATATGATATGAACATAACTTCAAGAAGACAGGCATACTGTTGAAATATTGTTGAAGATTGTCAAAAACAATGTCTTTTCTTTTCCCGCTCTTCTATAAGTGTTGCAATATTATTATTATTATTATTATTTTTCCATTTCCGTTTGTTCTTCTTTAATCTATATTTCCGTTTCCTCTTTTTTATTTTCTACTTTTTAAAGTTAGAGTATTAAACGAGGAGGCACGGTGGAGTAATGGATAGCGGCTCGGACGGATGAATCGGTAAAGCCGAGTTCGAATTCCAGTCGAATCCGTTAACTTCACTTACGTGCTAATTCCCTTGAAAACGTTGTGCATCCACTTCTTTTTAGCCCCCCCCCAGCAATGAATAAATAACTATGTTCTTGGATGGCAACTGGTCAATCGCAAGAAATGGCAACCTACTGCGGGGAAAAAATCTGCCTCGTCAATGATCTATCGAAAGATAAAGGATCACCTGAGACAGTATCACGCATGGCACATAACTGATTGTGTATTAAATGTTTGGATAGATCTTTTTTTTTTCTTATATCTGATATCCAGACCATTCAATTTTCATTACTTGGGAAAATATAACATGGCAATAAACACATAACTACTTGCGGATTAGGGCACTTCAACATGGTGTAATGGTTAACAAGATTGTGACGCTAAATCAATTACGACTGAATAGTGAGCTCGGTCCTACTTTTCTACTTTAGAGCCACATAGAAGGTATGCATAGAGAATTATTTTGGGTGAACGTAGACGTAGTGTAATGTTTAGCAATCTTGACTCGCTGGAACAATTACGTCTGAGTAGTGAGTTCGATCCTCACTGGGTGCTTTCTACTTTCGGCCTTCTACCAATTCTAAGCTGGGCTTAAAAAAACAATAATGGTTAGCAAGTTTGTCTCGATGCATCATGTACGACTGAATAGTGAGTTCAATCCTCACTGTGTGTCCCATACATTCGGCCTTCTGCCACATCTAAGTTGAGCTTGGAAAATCACTTGGGCACCTCAATGTGGTGTAATGGTTAGCAGTTTTGTCTCGCTAGAACCATTACAACCGAGTAATGAGTTCAATCCTAACTAGTTGCCACATAGGTTTGGCCTTGTGCCACATCTAAGCTGCACTTAGAATATCATTCTGGGCACCTCGGCTTACCGAAATGATTAAGAATCTTGTCTCGCTCGATCAGTTACGACTGAATAGAGGTACCATACTTTCAGCTTTGTGACACATCTAATCTACTACCTCCTGTTGGGCACTTTGGCTTGATTTAATAGTCAGCAAGTTTGTCGCGCTAGATAAGTTATACTGCGTCGAACCTCAAATATTGCCTTATATATTCTGTCTTGTGTCAAATCTAAGCTCGCCTTAGAAAATCCCGAAAACTATTTCTCACTTGTTTCTTCTTTTTAATTTCATATCTTCTTTTGTTCAAATCTCTGATATTATTTCTACGAATTCTGAAATTAAGCAGCATCGAATTTCACCGCAATCCTGATTCAGATTACACTTTTCGATGAATGTCAGGATCATGCAGACCAATATTATCGCATAGCAACCAGCCTGAAGGCGGAAAATCCTAAAAACATATCATTTACATATCCTACTTGCGAAGGGGACACCCTCTAACTTCTGATTTTTTTAACCTGTCCTTGAATTTTCTTGAACCTTTTTTTGATACCTTCATTAAAGGAGTTATATTAAACGAAGGTACCAAATAACTCACAAAGTCACACCTCGAGACGCTGAAATAAGGAATTTTCTTATCAAGAGAACTCACCACACAAACTCGTTATTTAGTCTGATAAAATGCACGATAGTGATCAGTTTACAATATGAGCGAATTCACAAACAGCATAAGAAACTAAATAAATGAATAATAATACTACTAATAATAATATTATTATTATTAATAATAATGATATGAATAATAATGCCGGAAATTATGTTCGCTTTTGCCGGAAATTAACACCTCAAATGACGGTTGTCTATTTCTTGTCAATTTAATCGCTTAACTAAGCAAATAAAGGCCCGCCGTTCCCTGCGAAACATTTAAAGACAGACGCGTGCGACTATTTGCACATCATGCCTTCGGGAATTATTTGTATGTCTTTGTTGTTCTAGTAGTGGTTTTGTATTCTTTTGCGTTGTTTTTGTTGTTTCCTGGTAAAATTTTCTTTCTGGTCTAATTTCAGTTTCGTTTCGATGCTTTGACATCTACTGATTATTTGGCCTTTCGCTTTCTCTGTCATCTTTTCTTTCTTTTTTTCTTTCTTTGTTTCTCTCTTTCTTTCTTGATAATGTATTTTTTACTTTCTTGATTTTTCTTGTTTACTTTCCTACTTCATTGTTGGATCGTCTTCACGCATTTTCAGTTGCATTCCTGCTTGCTTCTTTCTTTCTTTCCTGCTTGCTTTCTTTTGTTCTTATTTTCCTGCTTGCTTTATTTCGTTCTTTCTATCTTTACTTCTTGCTCTTTCTCCTGTTTGCTTTCATTAATTCTTTATTGTTTTTCTGCTTGTTTATTTTTTTTTTTTGCGTCCATTCATGTTTTCCTGCTTGCTTGCTTTCGTTCTTTTCTTCATTCCTGCCTGCTTCTTTTTTTTTTACTTTTCTGATGTTTTCTTTCGTTATTTCATCCTGATTACGTTCTTTCGTTCCGTCCTTTCCTGCACGCTTTCTTTCCTTCATTCCTTCGTGCTTGCTTTCTACCTTTTTTCTTGCTTGCATTCTATCGTTATTTCATTCTTTCTTTCCTTTCCTGTTTACATTCATTCGTTCTTTCTTTCCTGCTTGCTTGCTATCGTTCTTTCTTTCCTGTTTTGATTTGTTTTATTCGTTATTCCCAGCATGCTTTGTATCTTTCATTCTTTCTTGATGGTTGCTTTCTTTCTTGCTTACTTTTCTTTCTGTCCTTTCCGGCTTTATTTTATACTTGTTTTCTTTAATCCTTTCTTTCCTGCTTGCTTTCTTTTGTTCTTTCTTTACTGCTTGATTTCCTTATTTCTTTCTTTCTTTCTTTCTTTCTATCTTTCGTTCTTTCTTTCTTGCAGGTTTCATTTAGTTATTTCTTTCCTGTTTGTTTCCTTCTATCCTTTCACACTGATTGCTTTCTTCCGTTCTTTATTTCTTGCTTGTTTTCCTGCTTTCTTTCTTTCTTTTTTTCTTTCTTTCTTTCTTTGCTTGCTTTTTCCGTTCTTTTTCCTGCTTTCTTTCTTTCTTTCGTTCTTTCTTTCCTGAATACTTTTTCATTTATTTTCTCCGGCATGATTTCTTTCGTTCTTTCTTTTCTGCTGATTTTCTTTCATTTTTTTTTCTTTCCTCCTTAGTTTCTTACGTTCTTTTTGCTGTTTGCTTTCTTTCATTTATTTTTCCCTGCTTGCTTCCTTTAGTTTGCTTTCATTATTTCTTTTTTTTTCCTACTTAATTTACATCTTGCTTCTTCTGGTTTGTTCTTTCCTTCATTCTTTCCTGCTTGCTTACTTTCGTTCTTTCTATCCTGCTGGCTTTCTGTCTTTCTTCCTTCCTTCCCTCCTTTCTTTCTTTCTTTCTTTCTTTATTTTTTCTTTCTTTCTTCCTTCCCTCCTTTCTTTCCTTCTTTCTTTCCTTCTTTCTTTCTTTCTTTCCTCCACCTCTCTTTCGTTCTTTCTTTTGTGCTTTCACTTTGATGTTTTTCTTCTGCGTCCAGTCACCTCTAGTAACATTGGAAGTTTAGTAATTATGGTGCCAAAAGCAAAACCAAAATGGCGATGGTTTTCTGTCTTTTGTACCAAATATGCAAACACTTTATGTGCCATGCAATTAATATAGAAATGTAATTGTGCGAAGAACCAATGAATATGATCTTTTTGAAAATTCGAATATTTTAGGGCTGCCAGGAAATTGTTTCACATATTTTCTACAACCTTTATATAATTTCTAATGCTCCAATCATTTTACTGTTCTTGTATTTGTTTTGTTTTGTTTTTATTTCCTTGTGTGACGTCTAATTGTTGTTTCTCTTTATTTCTATACCTGCGAAGAAAACTTTCAGGTAAAATCCTGCATTCGGTATTTTTATACTTCAAGAAAATCTGTACCAAATCATTAATTTTGTAAAATTACATATTTCGCTAGACATTGCTTGTCTTAATTTTCTATATCCGCGAAAATTCTTAAAACAATGTAAAATTTACATTAGATAAAATTATTAAAGTGATTTAGTTTTTAGTAACAATAGCGAATCAATTTTAATATCATATTGGCATTTATATTTATTTCAAATTACCTCCATAGATTTTAAAGACTCTAAGATCTTAGGTATTGAATAAATAGCGCTGTTATATATAAACAAAAATTTTAGCATATTAATTGGATATTTAAATATGAAAATCCAATTTGAAAAATAAATGCCATTCTTCTTCGTTTATCACAAATAAATTCGTCAGAATTATATTTGCAGAAACAAGAACTTTTTTAATAAAATTATGTTCCAAAATTTCGCACCGAAAATCTGCTAAGAGTAATCAAAACACCTTAATTTCACGATACGTTATCAAGCATTCGCATTTTTATTAGATATTTAATTTCAGAAAATGGGGAAAAATACATTTCTTTCTTTGACCCAAATTAAAAATCACGATTCATGGACATCCATTTAGTTCCATATAAATCTAATTAAAGCGTAAATTGAGCACTTCATTGTGGTTTAATGGTTAGGAATCTTGTCACGCTAGACCAATCACGACTGATTAATATGTTCGATCCTCACAGGGAGCCCTATACTTTCGCATTTGTGACACATCTAAGCTACGCTTAGAACATTACCATATAATGCATAAATGTTATTACACGTTAAGAAGACAAAAATGCGGTTCTACAGAATGTTACCGAGAATGACCTGGAGTGAACATGTGTGCAACGACGAAGTTTTAGGGAGACTTAAAGTGTACTTATTATCAGAAATAGACAACTGAATTTTATATAGCGGGTAATGATTAAAAAAAAAAACCTTGGAGATTTTCGATGGTTGATGGGATATGTAAGTCAGGATATCTATAGACGACAACAAATAGCCTAGCTAATAATCTTATGTAAATGGTTAGGAGAACAAGGATTAGGAGAGCTAGCAGAAAAGACATATTTTACTAATAACTACAAAGGAGGAATTTGTGGATGGTCATGAACACCAATGTACTGAAGAGTCACAACATATAGAAGAAACATGCTTTGTGCTGATATTAACCAATTAGGAACAAACTGGGTGCGATGGATAAATAGTCGTGAAAATTACGTAAAAATGAAAATGACGTGACATTTCATTTTAAAAGATATTTTTTTACCAAAATTACGCATAAGTATCTTGAGATAATAAAGAGTAAATTTATTCAAGAAAATCGCCATTGGTTTCAACTACGGCCTCAAGATGACATCTGAATCTTTTGCATCTCTTCAGGATGTTCTCCTTGTTTAAGATGGTGAATGCTGCCATAACCCTTGCTTTCAGTTTACTTTCGGTGCTACAAAGTTGGTTACATCCTCAATTACAATCCACACATAATAATCAAGGGTGTTACAATCTGTCCAGTTGGGGATGATGTGGTTGCAGAAATTTTCTGAGAGCCATTACTGGGTTTTCTTGCTTTTGTGGCACGGTGCAGGGTCCTGATGCCAGATATAGGGTCTTCCAGCAGACACCTTGACCCGAGCCGTACTAAGTCCTCAAGGCACTTGACAGGCGCCACCGTGTTGAGTCGGATGCTCTGTGGGAGGATGAATTGAAACATAATGTCACTATCACTAATTTTCACTCCATACATCTTTGTAATCATCATTAGACTCATCCAACTCTTACCAGATCTTCTGTACTGTCTTCAGATTGACACCCAGATACTTTGAAACGTTTGTATTAGAGCTTCCTGTAAGAATGCCAAGTAGTACAGCATGTTGTTTCTAAATTTCTGGTGGATTAAATTGCGTCATGGTGCTCTTTTTTCTCACAGATGGTGCACAACCCACCCTACTATATATACATCCTATGCAGGCGACAAAATAAAAAAAAGACAACGCGCCTGCGCGAAATTAAATCTATAAAATGGTGACGCTTAATCCATCGCAACCTGTATATACATGTGATGTTACTTGTCTAATTCCCATCATGTCATGGTAAATTCGTTCCACGATAATTTTCATTTATCCAAACAAAAACATGGTACTGAACACTATAAATAAGTTTCGAAATAGGACTTATGGTTGCCATCGTATGAGAGTAAGTTTAGTAAACAGGAAGTTATTACCAAGAAAGAAAATATCCGCTTCTTGTTTACAGGAAGAGGGAAGTCTTGTGTGAATGCAGCCATTGTTTTCCTTGGGAAAGCTGAAGACGATCAAGAGCGATTAAGATGAAGGCAATTCAGATCTTTGCTGCGTAAATAATGATGAACTTATCTCTTCCACAGACACTTTTCTCACGTAAATGGAATTTTCGAATCGAACAAGTCAAACGCAATTATTCAAAACAAAGCTGCTTTAATTTAATGTCCCATTGAAGTTAAAGTTTATTACAACCTCACTATAACACATGCCGTAATTATCCGAATAAAATAAACGCTCGCGTGTAATACACAGCCTTAATATTACGTTACGATACTGTGGAAGTAATTATCGTGTATAACACGCACTGACTTTGAAAATTTAAACATTTTGAGGGTTTTATACTCCCAAGACTAGTGAAGTCAATACAGGCGGAATGAAACTTCGAATAATGCTTCTGTAAATGAATAGAAGAATAGTGACTGGCAGATAATGAAGAAAAAAATATTGCTTACAGCTATGATGTTTTCAAGAGCCATAAACCTCTTCGTCTTGAAAGGAGTCGGAACCTAAAAGAAGAAGGAAATATATTTAACCTCAATTTACTATTTTTTTTTGTTATATATCAGGATCGTATTAAATAAAAGTAAAAATTTTCACAAAAAAATTGAGACAAGCTTGAGGTGAAAATAATTCATAAGAAATGAAACACAAATGTAAGCAAAGAGATTCCGGTGGACATTTCCCTGTAGCGGTATAAGTGAGAAGTATCCAGAAAGACATTTTTACAGTCATTCACAAAATTCTCCATCAGGATGTCATTAGAGCGAAGTTAAGAAGACATACCTCTTCAGAATGAAGACATTATTCTCTGACTAATGGCGTTATCGGAGATGACTAAAATACGTAGGAGGCTGATAATATAGATGAAAATCTAATGCCGTCTGCCTTCGACACAGACAGCCGTGAAGCAAATTAAAATGATTAATATCAATAGGCTTATTTTAAAAAAAGAAGAAATAATTGTTTAGTGTTTTAAACCCTTTGTTACACATTACGTACCTTGGACCATTGATTGTCTAGTATTAGCGCGCAGATAATGCGACGGGACCTGGTATCCAGATGGAGACGGCATCCAATCAAAGAATGAAATTTAAAAAAAAACGAACTATTTTCTATTTTCTTTGAATAAAGAGTTTATTTCTGGTTTCATCTGTTTTACATAATTGAAATACCTTTATTTCTCATATTTCTCAATACTAGTAATACAAACCCTCTTCCTTGAGTCTCAGGGGCATACGATCAAGATGTTGGTCGTGAGCATCATCAAACCTCTGCACGCCACTGAATACTAATAACATTCCATCATCACATCGCTGACCCAGATTTTTCGTCTATCGAAACTGTTGCGGCCTTATTGGGGCCAGAAATAAAGACATAAAGAGAAGAATTGCGTTAAACAAATACATTAACAGAAACTGTAAAACAAAACATATACAAACGAGAGTGTTACAGCAAGAATGTTCGGTCCGACTGTCAGAGCTGACTGTTGGAAACTTCCCTCTGTAAAAGGCAGTACTAATAGCTGGGTGAATCCGGGTATTTTCTCAAGGAGGCCTCTTGATTGAACGCTAGTTATAACTGAAGTTCATTTAAAGTAGAACTCGTATATACCAACCATGGCTACAGATGCAGTATAAATGACGGTTCCCTGTACTGCTCCAGTAATTACCAGACTATCCTCTACAGGAGCCAGATCCGATAGGAAATGGTGTACTGTTATCGTATGCTGCCTGGAGCTACCTAGTATTCATCTTCTGCTCTTGATAGAGACCAGAGACGAATGCGGGGTGCTGTGGGCGATGGATCTTTTTTCCACCCTACAAACATTTACTACAAAGGAAACGCCACAATTTTCTCGAAAATGATTTCCCTGATGGACAAAAGGGATGCAGTTTCGATTTTTGTTGGAGGAGCATCTTTTCTTTAGTAGAACTTCTCAATTTAGGCCGGGTGTTATTAATTTCACTTGAAAGATCTCGTCACTAGTCCAGTACGAAAAAAAACCCACTGATAAACAAGGAAACACACTGATAACTCAAACTGGAATTGGTGC
The DNA here is from genome assembly GCA_903632075.3 of Acanthosepion pharaonis. Lineage (NCBI taxonomy): Eukaryota > Metazoa > Mollusca > Cephalopoda > Sepiida > Sepiidae > Acanthosepion > Acanthosepion pharaonis. The sequence continues at coordinate 1,096,379 of CAHIKZ030000594.1, forward strand.
TTAATATAACGATTATATGGTCTAGTGTTCCTGCTATATGTCTTGAAATCCATGATAAAATTCAAAGAAGAATCAGCAATATTATTGGTCCAGATCTCTTTTGTTTTCTGTCATTTTCCTACCGCCGAAAGCTTGCCTCTCGGTGCCTTTTCTATGAAAACTTCGAATGTCCTCTTACTAAGATTATTTTGTTTGGTTTCTTGTAAATAGTTTTGTTTTCATATACAAATAGTCATTGGGTCTAGTTTTTAAATTGTTTCATTCCCCTCCCCCAACAGACAATGAATTTTACATATGCGGACTAGTTAGGATTTTCATAGAGACAATGAGGTATTACGGTGGATGTTGTAAGAAAGGTAAGTAAGAATGCGTTGTTTCGATTTTATGAATATTGTGGTATGTCTGGGTCAATGTTTGCGGCTAGCTAAGATTAAAGTTAAGACAGATGAAGACCAAACTTTCCCCATTCTCCCGTTTTGGCCTTGTGCTACATGCATATGGTACTAGTTAGGATTTTCATAGAGACAATGAGGTATTATGGTGGATGTTGTAAAAAAATGCTGTGGCCTGTTTAGGGACCTAAAGAAAGACACGGAAAATGAAGTTAGGTTGAACAAGTATAATGAAGATATATACAAAGCAAGAGTGTTAGTAAGAAGTTGATAGCGTTGTACGTCCGAACGGCAAGTTACTATTGCGTCTCCCTAATGCCCTCCCAACCGACTCACGCAGTTAGTATTTATGAGAAGAGGAAGAGTTCATTCTACTGTAGGAGGGTTTACCACAACAAAAGGTAAGTAAGAATGCGTTGGTATGGTGTAAGGAATATTATGGTATGTTTAGGTTAGGGTTTGCGTCTAGCTAAGTCTAAACTTAAGACAGATGAAGATCGTCCTTTACCCCCATTCCTCATTTTGGACTTATGTCACATTTTGTAAATATTTACAAATAAATATCTCCCTTCGCTCTGATACCTATGCTTTTAGCAATTTAAGCGCAGTGCTAGATAAGCGACGAGATATCTCAAATTGATAGTTGATTAGGTTATGTAACAGTAAATTCTATGCTAACAATTTCTTTTCTGGCACTTCTCGCTTGAGGAACTCGCTTCTGGTTCCATGCTTTCCAGTCAACATTAATCTCCAAAACTTTAAATGCAATATCAATCGCTATCTACTGTCCTCCTGATTACTGTTCTCTTGCTCTCGCTCCTTAGTATGTTACGTTTCCTAATTTTCCCACACTGATTGTGACAGGAACTTACTGCTTTGCATTAAAAAATAAATGAAAAAATAAGGTATAATGTTGGATAAAATAATTCATTAAAATATAAATAACGAAATGCAATGGTAGGTGTTAAGACCTAAATATTGTGAAGCTGGTAAGGATGTGTACTCAATATAAAGTTGTTGTGGTAGGATCCACCGAATTTGCATAGTGGAGTACCGACCATATAAATATGGTTGGTACCGGGAAGAGAGGGAGGAATCAAGAGATTCAACAAGAGACTCTGCCCGACTGCGACTCAGTCAACATATTCTCCTGGAACGGTCTTAGCAGGAATATACAAAAGACTATATGTAAATATTGTGTACACTTTCTTTATTCAATACATTTTGTTCTAAGTACATTTTGTGTTGCATTATTATTCCATGCATTAGTCAAGTTTCAACAAAAGTATATAAGAAAAATAGAGAGAAAGAAATAAAACGAAAGCTACATTTGTTTCAACCTATAATTAAAGGGATGTCAGGCCAGTTTAATTTCCAGGATCCTTCAATTTTGAATCTGCCCTGGCGATCTTCCGGTCTAAGCACTGGACTGAATATCCTTCAATCTTGAAACTGTCATGACGATCCTTCAAACTTGAACCTGTCATGATGATCCTTCACTCTCAAACGTCGCCTGCCGATCCTTCAGTCCAGAACTAGACCAAACGATCCTTCAGTCTTGAGCCTGGCCTGACGATCCTTCAATCTTGCAGCTGACCTAGAAATCCTTCAGTCTTGAAGTTGGCCTGGCGATGCTTCACGCTTGAACCTCACTTGACGATCCTTCAGTCTTCAACGTGGCCTGACGATCCTTCATTTTTGAACCTGGCCTGACGATACTTCACTCGTGTAACTGGCCTGACGATCCTTCAGTCTTGAATAGAAACCTGCAATGGAAATACACAATAACTTATTTAAATTCATGTATTATATATATATATATATATATATATATATATATATATATATATATATATATATATATAATTATTATTTAAAAAAAATTATAACATAATTATATACTTTGAGATATATATATATATATATATATATATATATATATATATATATATATATATATATATAATATTTTTCATCATTATTTTAACTATTCCTATTCAACGATTCTGCGTCCCATCTACCTTTCTTTGATGTTTTATCTTTTCGCACGGAAATGCATTCTCCCACATACGAAAAGTAATTTTTGTTAATTAAATAATTAAATTAATTATCTCTGTTTACAAATGATATGTAATTACCATCGGATTCTTTGTATTTTTTGTTTATCGTTATATAGCGCCATATCGATTATGACATGGCTGATTACTTGTCGATATTTAATAACTCATCAGTGGAAACTTTTTCCCCAATTTGTCACTTGCTAATTAAGTTAAGCAAATTCCTGAATACCAAAAAGTAATCTGGAGAAATGGCCAAAGAAATAAGTTGTTTAACTTAACCATTCTACACGTCCACGCGTATAGAATTTAGTACGGGCTTCTTTCCAGTATCTTTCTATATTTCTGAGAAGAGGTATTATGTACACTATTTACATTATTCGGATTATTGTCCTCATCTTTGTCACCATCTTTATTACAACGTTTCGGCCGTTGTACGCTCCGGCCTTCTTCAGGTGGTTGGAATGTCAAACTGAACCCTTTATTTTGCTCACTTCGGTAGACTGTTTTAGTTCCACAGGTCATGTTTAATGGATGTCAGTTATCAGTTATCTCCTGTTAATTCCCCTCTCCAAGGTCTCCACTGCCTTAACAGGGTATTGAACTCACACATTTTCGGTCCTATCGCCGGATCTAGCTAACGCCTTTATCCACTGTGCCATGTGTCCTTGAGGTCATCTGTGTATGAACTACCACCCGAAGAAGGCCGGAGCGTCCAACGGCCGAAATGTTGTAATAAATATGGCGACAAAGATGGGGTCAATAGTCCGAATTATTTAAATAGTTTTCTTGTTTCCGTTATCCATTAGTATTTAGGAGAGGAATCGAAAGATCATGGTAAGGTTTTATATATGTATGCATTATCTAAGGAATTAATGGGTTTTATTTTTAATCCGAAAGGAATTAAAAGGCCTAAGAGCCACTCGATGTAGAAGTTTACAGAGTAAGTATCACATTTTATGGGGATATGTGGAGAAAATGATGGTTAATCACAGACTTGAACTGGTTAAAGTAATAATGATCGGAGAATCATCGTCTTGTGTGTCAGTTCCACAAAGCAGGGGGTCGCGAGAAGCTGTTCGAGTGGAACCTACATCTGAATGGAATGAGGGTGGCTCAACAATGTGTATGGTATGGCAGGTCTTAGCCGTGAAAGTTAGTAGTGGAATGAAGAAATATTGTTTGTCTAAGCACTTTCTATGGAAATGGTGAGAGAGTAGTGCGACGTTTCGTCAGTGAGAAAAGAACTACAAGTTGGAAAATAAACCATCACCAACAATGACTGCGAGACGTGTCTTGACTCCATCAAGACTGGACAATTAAGACTAAGCAAATCCTGACCATATATAGCAGAAATTTCAGCTTGATCTGGCTCTTCTGAATATAGCGGATATCAGGAATACTCAGGTATTTACAGGAACGGTACACGGCTATTTTCTTGCATCTGTAGCGATGGATCGTATGTACGACTTCTAATTGCGGTTTGGATAGAGTTTAAAAAGCCAATACACGCCCAAGGCACGTGGTCTACCAGAGGGAACATCAATTCACGTGAACGGTGCAAGTTCTATATAGAACATCACTAGATTGATTTCTGAGGCATTACAATTGACCAGGCTTTGCTCCCCACCCATGTGCTCTTAGAGCTATATAAGATGAGAGATTTGCTGCTAAGCTCTGGTTATCTAGAGAGTTTGAGGTGCATGAGTTTGATTACAAACTCTGTGCTTTTGAAATACCGTGAATGACGAAAATCGGGTGTAGCATACGAGAGATTGAAGGAAGAATATGTTCTGGTTGACTGGTTTTAGCCTGTATCCTCGTAATAAGGGAAGCCAACGTCTGATCCAACGTGGGTCAGACGGGTCGAGCGAAGAGTACGTCGAACCTAATAAGTAATAAATATTGAGCTTTGTCATATACTGCTATATAATATATATTTGTAAAGACGGCGTGTCCGTCAACATTCCAGTCTGTGGCTTGGTTCGTGCCCATATTTTTCTTGTAATTTACCCCGCGTAAAATAGCACAGGTATAATGAAATGTCCATGTATATGTTTTTAATAAGAAGGTATCTCAATTCCTTTCCTACGACACGCGACATCATTTTTATATTTTATGAGATGATGTAAAAAAAATGATTAATAACTTGCGTGGTTTTGTACTGACAATACGACATTTATTTTTGTTTTCTGCAAGTAGTGGCCAATCAATGTTTCCATCATATAGACAGTTTTATGAATATACCAGATAAATAAATTCTCATAGAACGACAAACTGAAAAATTCATAGATATATATCAAAAGCTGATATTGGCAGCTTAGTACGCATAAATGCATAAATTATATATATATATATATATATATATATATATATATATATATATATATATATATATATAGAGATAGAGAGAGAATGTGTGTGTATAGGAAATAACAAATCAACTCTGGTTGATAAATGCCAATTTCATACATCAATTTGATCAGAGGGACTATCTTTAAAGCTTGAAACTGCAGATTATCTTACGGTATTGATTTCTATGTCCACACGATCCCTTTCCCCAAATACACTATCTCCGATACTCTACTGTAAATCTAGTAATTTATGAAGAATACATTCAGCTATATATATTTTTCGAATATGTTTTGTTGAATATAATCTACAAGATCATTCTATACAAATTTTTATTAATTTTTACTTTTAGTTTATGGAAATACCTATTTAAACGTAGTATGTGTGAATTTATTTTAAAAATGCATTTTAACTTAGACTTTCGGCGTACTTGTTAGCATTTGGTATAATAACTATCAGAATACTATCAAATATACCAGTATTAATTTCACTGAAGTTGTACATTGAATCTCGCAGGCCTATGGCATTTGTTAGATTTATATATATATATATATATATATATATATATATATTGAACAATAAAAAAATTAAAAAATTAAAATCTGTGGACACACTGGGTTCTAGATTAATATTCTTTCGTTTTTTTTATTATTATTCCATTTAGATTACTCGACTAGTTTCGACCAAAATGGCCATCATCGGGAGGAGAAATATTTCTGCTTGCTGTTAGCACTAAACTACAGAAATATATAAATATATATATATATATATATATATATATATATATATATATATATATATATATATAAAAAAAGAAAGAATAGTAAGATACATAATCCCGTATTCTTATTGATGTTTTTATTTTTACAAAACAGTCTTGAATATAAAATTTACATAGTATAAATAAGTTAACTGACTTAAAAATATGGTTCCTTCGCTACACAGGAATTACCATGTGTCAAAAACAAAAACTAACAATTTCAAATTCAGTTATTTAATTAAATTAAAAGCACTTGTTCTCTTTCATTTTCAAGTAAATTTTTGGAATAACTTTTTTAAAAAATTACTAAGTTTTAAAAGCACATAGAATTTGTTTCCGTGGATACAGAGAAATTCAATCATTTAGACTGGCGCCGAAGCGTGTTCATTTTTATTAACAACTATTGTATCAAATTGGAGTTACGTTTGAATAGCGTTTATGTCTAGGTAGTGTAGGGGTGCATTTTTCAACGAATTATGACATCCGTTCAACGCATGTCGTCTGTTTGTTTTTTTGTTTTTTTTGAAACGACAAAATGTTTTTCGGCATTTTTATCCGTTTAATTTATATTTGTATACATAAAGATTCTTTCCAAACGGGATTATATATATATATATATATATATATATATATATATATATATATATATATATATATATATATATAAGAAATGGACAAGCTCCGACAATTTATTTATTAAAGACATTTTTATGTTTAACGTTGTTATTTATAGATACAAGTATTTAAGCAAATGCTCTGTTTATGATAAACAGTATTAAATAACATTTACCGGCCTGAATGTCCGAGAAATTTTCATAGAAAATATTCGTTCTTTGACATGATTCGAACCTGCATCCTATACGGAACCGTCATATACGCTGACGTGCCTTAACCTTATATATAGTAGAATGATGAAAGAAAATCCAGTGGTTCATAACATTAATAAAGTTTTTTGCATCGTTTTAGCATCTTCATTTAAATGCCAACACGAACGTCGAATGTTTCGATAGAAATGTAGACATAATTCATGAATAAAATTTCCACAAAAAGCATTCTATAAATGATGTACATCCCTCATCGTTCCCAACAACTGACCGAATAGTAGTAGATCTCATCAATAATATAACATTTGCGAAAAAAAGAACCAAAAGTCACAATTCATTTTTTTAATTTCTCATTGAAAAAGTACACAGGTGTGTCCGAAAATGCAATTCCCATAACTGGGCCCCTATCTGGTGCTACCATCCCAGGTGAGGTGTAACCTGAGGCCATCAATTTGGAGGTAGTTGTACGCTCCTCAAAACCTCCGATCAGAGACCTTGCAGCAGGATGTAATTTATCGTCCCAGAATTGTATGAGACAATTGCAATTTCTAGGTCACAGAATGAGGAAAGAGGGTTTGGAAAATCTGTTACTCACAGGGCATATTGAAGGCAAGAGGGACAGAGAAAAACAACGTATAACATTCTTCTTGAGTTTTAGTAAATGGATAACAGAACAGGGTTTATGAGAAAGAACAAAAAGACGAGAGTTATTTAGAGCTGTAAAGGACAGGCAATTGTGGAGAGCCACGATCGCTTACGTCCCGATTGAACGCGGCACATAAAGATGATAGACAAATGAATTAAAAAAAGATGAACCTCCTCTCTCTCTCCCTCTCTCTTTCTCTGTCTGTCTCTCTTTGTGTGATCATGAGAGAATGTCACATATATTTTGCCTTTTAATGTAAAGAGAGTTGAATAGTTATCATCTGTAGTACATAAGAAACGTAATGTGATCTAAATTTATTGATTTTTTTTTCGTAAATTAATTTTGTCCACACCTGGTTTGTCTGATTGAAAAATAGAACTTAATTAAATTAAATTATGCACGTGACAGTGACACCAAATAATAAATCTTAAAAAAAAAAAAAAATCTTTGTAAACAAAGTCGTTGCTCAAGATTGACATGAAAATAATTTGCTTGCAAATTAGACGAGACTTCAAGATTCGAAATTTTGTAAATTCTAATTTCATTTTCTCAAAAAATCGGGTTTCCTTTCATGATCATCAAAACATCCGTTCACCTATGTTCACTTCCAATATGTAATGATATCCAGCTTTTACCAAATTCTCTCTACTTTGCAACACTCTCAAATATAATGATCCGTCATTAGCATTTTTCTCTCCGACTTCTCACATGCGGAATTCGCTTCCGAATTCTTGCTTCCCTGATAAATACAATCTTCAAAATAGTCGTAATCTTATGTCTCCTTGAATCCTATTTACACTATTTACATTGTTCAAACATTTGTCCTCATCTTCATTGTCATATTCACGACGTTTCGGCCGTTGTGCGTTCCGGCTCTCTTCTGCTAATACACGTTTGGAATTTCAAACAGAGCCCTTTATTTAGTCTATGGAGGTAGATTGTTCTCGTTCCACGTGCCATGCCTTTTCTGAGTGTCTCAGTCTCAGACATTTTCTGACAGTAACTCAAATCTCCAAGTTTTTGTTTACTTCTTCTGTCATCTGTTATTGAACTTTTGGGTTAAGCCAAACAACGCCTTTATCGACTGGATAAAATATGTTCTTATACCCTGTTACTTTATCGTCTTTTCCTCAATCACCCCCACCAATTTCTTCGTTCTCTTTTACTCTCTGCACTGACTCCTGCGTCATCGCTGCATTATAGCCTTGCTTGGGAGTGAGACGATTAAAAAAAATTACAAGAATTGCATATGCCCCGTCTGCTGGGGCGTCAGAATACGCCGACTGCATCTCTTCAAAGGGGTAAGACCGCACCACCAACAACACTAATGAAGCATTCTGGGTATGACGATACACTGCATCCGCATCATGGTATGATGATCAACTACATCCAGCTGCAAGGCCTCTGATCTGGCGGTTTTAAGAAGTATGGAGCCACGTCTTAATTGCTGGGGTTCCCAGGTCCACACTGACCCGGGTTGGTAGAATCTGCTAGGGAGCCAGCTATGGGCAAATAATTAACCTGTGGTCAAAACACTATGAAAGCATAAAAATCGCTATTAAAAGGAGCAATACATTTTTGTCAAAAATTATTATTAGCAATATATTTAAAAAATAAAATTACCAGAAATGAAAATCTTGTCGGCATTAAATAAAGTATTGAGGTTGATATGCCGTAAACCAAACTATACCAAACCACGAATCGCTTAGATTACGCGGATCCCTTGCCTAAACCAAATGAATAATGCCGTTTACTGTTATTTGAACAATCGACGGATAGACAGAGTAGAGCCCCCAAAAATAAAACATACTGAAATTCTGCCAACACAAAGCTTTGAATTTCTGATATGTTGAGTTATTTCATTTGTTATATCTGGGCCACTGAGACTTTATTATTATCACAAGCTACAGTCGTTGGGCCCCAACACTGGCATTATCCGTTCGTTTGACAGTCCTTCAAGGAATCCTTAATCAAAGAATTTATATAATATACGAGGTTCTATTGTTATCGTACCACTGATTATGTCTAAGTATATTTCGCCTAGATTTTACCTTATACTGCCTACTTATTGCTTGCTCTCTTCAAAATGAGTCTGTGTCTGCATTAACTGGTCTAGAACTCTGTATCCTCAATTCATTCATAAACACTTTAAAACTCTAGGCTATTGTACCGTGGGCCAATCCTAATTCTAACAATTGTAGACTTAATCTTAACCTAACTCTTGCCGTTGGTCACGCTTGACAGCATTCACCACGACATCAATGTCACGTTTGACTGCATTCTCCAATACCTCTCTCTCACATTTGACTACGCGAGGACTTCTCTTTTCTTGCAAGCTTTGCTGTCATTTCTCTTTTTTATTTTAATGACGCCCATATTGCATTTATTCATGTGAAGAATAGATAAAATAAAAATGATGATTGAAGTTTGTGATATTAATGAAAGAAGAGTCTTAGGAAATGAAGATTAGATGGTTAAAGAGGATAGATCAATTTTACGCTTCATTTAATGATATTTACGTTATTCGAGTAAGCATCCACGCGGGACTTTGTTCATGAGGTGGAAATTTTAGGTAAAGTTTTTTTTTTCAGATTGGACACTACATTTTTGCTTTGGAAACCAGACGAGGGGTCACAGGACTCTGTGAAATTGACAATGTATGTTATAGCTTTCGACTTTCTATTCTTCACATGAATAAATGCAATATGGGCGTCATTAAAATAAAAAAAGAGAAATGACAGCAAAGCTTGCAAGAAAAGAGAAGTCCTCGCGTAGTCAAACGTGAGAGAGAGGTATTGGAGAATCTTTAAAAGTATAATGAGAAAAATCAACATCTCTGCTGAATTCGAAATTTGCCATTGGAAACGTCAGTGGAAACATTGTATTAGGCAATCTTACGGGCAATTTTGATCTGAAAGTATGTCTAAGTATCAGCTTTGAGATCCAGGTTCTTTAAAACCCCGTTGTAGTTCGCGCCAAAATTTATCATGAAGCCGCTGCACCGACATATAACTCTTCTGTTTTATGCAGACAAGGACGAAACGACAATTGCAAGAATATAGAATTTAACGTTTTCAGTAAAAGGAACCACCCAAGATGTGAACTGCGAATTGAAGAGTCCAAAATCACACAAGTAAATAATTTGAGCATTTTATATATTTAGGAATTGTTTTAATAGATGACAGAAAATTTGACACTGGAATCCGAAGGCTTAATCGAATACCAAATGATCCTTCAAAAAGCTAAGCTAAGTATTAAGAAACAGGAAAACTTAGTTAGAAACAAAGAAAGAATACTGAATTGTCAAATAATATCGTTCCTCAGAGGTATCAGTGAATGCTAGGAAATGGCTTCACAGAGGGTGAGACTTGAGACGATATTCTACAAATGGAGGTTGCGAATGGACTGAACACCTAAGAAGCTACGAATTCTTTGAAAAAATAGAAAGAAAAAGAACTCTTATCAGAATGAGAAAATGAGAAAAACGGGTTTGGCAAATCTGAAACCCCCATAACATAATGATGAGAAACGGCGTATAACTTCGCTAATTTGTTTGTTCTAAGGGATGCCAAGGATTAGGAATTTATTTAGAGATAAAAATCACAGGAACTTATGGTATACGATAAATGCATACATCCTGTAGTGAACGACACATCCAAGAAGTAACTTCAGTTGCCGTGTAAAAATCTGGTTAACAATAGATTCCATTTGTAAAAAATATTGTAAGAAATGCGTTTCAATTTAATAAAAGAAGTTACCAGAAATTTTAATTTAGTTAAGAAGGAGCCAGAAATAAGGTCTCAGACTGAAAATCCGTATTAATATAGAACCAAGAAAATGGTGAATTTAGCACTTGATGCCAAATTATTATTTCCTTCTCTCTTCAACTAAAGAAACCATTTAAAGAAACAATGGTAGAAAACTTTAAAGTCAATAACTCAGCAGACATAAATATTTTAACATGTAATGGATCGAAACAGAATATTCCAGAGAAATTAGTGGAAAATGTACCATAAAACATCAGGCCAAATTATAATTATAATTACTACTACTACTACTACTACTACTACTACTATAGTAATAATTAATATTAATACTACTAATATAATAATACTTATTATTAGTATTACTACAACTACTATTATAATAAATATTATAACAATTACTATTACTAAAATAATCATCATTATTCGTATTACGATAGTAATAATAATTATTAAGACTAATACTACATTAATATTTATTATTAAGACTACTACTACAATAACGTTAAAATTCTGCTTTTTCATTCGTTATTTAGATAGATACAAGGAAAATGCTCTTCTATAATAAGCCAAAATCAACATGAAATTTTAACACATGTATTTACCAAAATTACACAAACATATCTTGAAATTCTACAGTGCAATTTTCTTCAATAAAAACGCCATTGGATTCAACCATGGCCTCCAGACGACTTCAGAATCTGCATCACTTCTGGACGGTCTATTTGTTTAAGTTGGTGAATGCTGTCATAATCCTTGCCTTCATTTCACCTTTGGTGTTACAAAGAGTTTTGTTAGTTTCTCTCTCAACTGCACCCCACATGTAATAATCAAAGTGTTTGCATTCTAGATATTTAGGTGGCCAGATGTAAGGATTGATGTGGCCGCAGAAATTATCTGACAGCCATCTCTCTCTTCACCTTGTTGTGTGACATGGTATAGAGTCCTGTTGTCGGACATGGGGACTTCCAGTAGCCACCTTCTTTTCCAGGGCATCATTATTTTCTCATAGGCCTGCATGTTGAGTTTGTGCAATCACCAACAGAATCAGGAGTTCTATTCTTATTAGAACGATCATGGTGAGATTTCCGAGCTGCCGTATTTTCTAATTCTTTCGGAATTCTCTGAACTGTCCTCAAATTTACAATAAAACACTCTGAAACGTTCGTATTGGAGCCTACAGTGCGAATGCCAAGAAGTACAGCATGCCGTTTATAAATTTCTTACAAACTGAATTGCGTTCGGGTACATTTTTTCTCGCAGACGTTTCCCAAATGATTCCACTTATCCAGTGCAGTCGATGAAATAAATAAATAAAACAACCTGATTGTGCGAAATGAAAAATATAATATGGCAACACGTTGTATATAATAATATCGCACGTTGTATATAATAGTTTATTGCGTTTTGATCATGAGAAAAGACTCAAAATATATATCCAAGGCATTGCCTTATTTTCATATGGGCAAAAAAAATATAGAAATCGGAAATAGAGGAGGTGATTACGCTTTTATTTTATCACCGTTTGCTTCAGTGAAATACAAATCTGGATAATGTTTAAACTTTTTATTTGTACCTTCTTACTTCTTTAAATATTGAACTAAATTCATATTAATAATTTTATTGTAATATTTTTAAATATTTCTAAGCTTAACTATTTAACTCGCAATGAGCATATTCCATCATTAAAATAAGAATTATGATTCATCAGATAATTAAAATAGGAAAATAGAGTTTCACTAGTTAACATTATTATTTTCAGAAATGCAAATTCAATTATATCAAACGAAAAAACGAAATAGCTAAGAAAAACTATTTCAATACGAATACCGAATTGACAGAGGCCTGTTAGTACAGAATGCAAATCCATAGTTGTTAATTAAATGCACATACATGGTACGATTTCTGGTAAATTTGTGTGTATAATTTTCTTTTAAGAAATAGTTAACTATCTGCATGCATGTTGAAGATTTAAAAAATGAGTTCCACAGAGATAGAATTCGAAATCATCGATCTTTTTAATAAAATCAATAAGCGTTTCCTCAACTAGAGGTGATAACATTGACTTTTATCCACAACAACTTATCGATTAAAAGGTGTAAAATCTAAATCTAATTTAAGCGAGATCTATGGTTTAAATATAGACTCGTCATCAGTATGTATCTAATTTTCCTCAAATTTCCCTTTTAACGCAAAAAAAACAAACATACTTTTAGATTCCTCAATTCAAAAAAGGACGCATTGAAATATCAATTTTCTTCAAAATATATCTTCAAGTCCTCAAACGATATAATAATTACCAATGTGTATTTATATATTTCATGTCATAGCTGTAATGGGAATGGTGGAAAATTAACTTTAGTAAATATATGACTGATTACTTCTCTTAATCTATAAAATTAAAATATTGATCTGCATTTAATGAAAAATACATCCGTTTAATCAATAATCTTCTTTATGCCTACGTTTTTTTGATTGCAGTCTTATTTGTTCATGCCTTTCATATGAGAAACACGTATATCTTTGTCTGTTATATGATCGTCTTGCTTTAACTTGGTCTTGAAATAGGATTTGTCTTCGCCATTCTTGTCGTTCTGTTGATAATCATTTTTATTTCGAGATCTCTCTCCATTTTACTGTTAGATTAAAGCCATTTTTAACATGGAAAGATACTTTAGCAAAAAGCGATTTATATAATACCAGGGCTAAACAATGATTCATTGAACGTCTAAAATATATAAATTGAAAAGATAAATTCTATGGTTCATTGACCACTGTTTTACATGTGACTTCATATCTACTCTCTATTGAATCCTCATAAATTGTTTCAAGATTCTTGGTTCATTGCATCTCACTGTTAAATCTTTTCTTAACAATTACCGTCAGATTTGACGGCAGGTTTACACGATTATAATTAGTTTGTGGAAGATTCCACATTTGCCAGTTATACCCCATTGAAAAATGCACTCTTCCTTTGTGGTAATTATCAACACATTACATAAACACAGTACATAGACAAGCATTCATTGGTTAATCTACTCGAAACTAGCTCACTGATTGGTCAGTTCCGACCAATCGAACCGCCTGCACGCGACAAATCTGTTTTCCCGCGTTTTCGATTTGAGCCTCCCACGTGATACACGATCTTATATAAACTAAACACGTGTAAGCTCCCTTGGGTTTTTCTCTTCATTCATCTTTCTACTTGCTGCGAAGATGTCATCTTCAAGAACTCCCGTCTTGACTATGCAGTCGGACGTTAAAGGCCATTTCCAACTTTCACGCATTTACGAACTCTAAAATCTCTTCTGAACTTTTACCATCTTTACAAATCCACAATTCAAAACATGCTAAAGGAAATTTATTATTCTAAACTACAGTTTAATAATTACTTCTTCTTTATGAGCTCAGGTACGAATATTTCCAAATCTAAGAGACATAACTCTATCACACTTTCAGCTTATATGCTTGTACACCAAACACTAATAAATTCAATTGTTATGATTTGAATAATTACATTCTGTTTTGTATTTTATACTATGTGCTATTTACGTCAAATATAAATTGCATTGCATCCACGCAGTGTCCTTAATCCCGCTTTTACTAGCCAAAGTGAAATGTAAGTAGTAAACACCCTTACCTAATGGTGACAACCCGCTACAATATTGGTAACCCCGTCGTTACAAGTTTATAATTCGTCGATTTACGTTATGCGTAAACCGAAATGGCATGCGTAAACGGTACATATTGAAAAACACCTGAAATATCGTTGCATCAAGTTCCAAATTCCACCTCAGTCTATGTTTTCTAAGGCTTGACTACTTTCAAGCAAGAACTGTCTATACATGCAGTCGGAAAATACTTTAAATTTGGAGGGACTTGTCATCGGGAAAGTAGGACTGGAAAACCTAACACAGATAGGACATATTGAAGATAAGAGAAGCAGAAGAAGCAGCGAGTAATCTATAGAAAGAGTTTTCCTTAACAGATGACGGAACCTGGATCCTGACAGCTGATAACGAAGCTAACGTTACTGATAGTTACAAAAGGAAAAGAAGCGTCATGACTACCCCCGCTTTGAAGGCATATGGTGCATAAAATTGCAGTTTTAAGGCATGAAAATTTCGTTAGAAAGAAAGAAAACCCTCCTGAAATATTACGCAATATCGATTCTCGCATATGGCAACGAATGCTGCACAATTTCCTCACGAGTGAAAATGCAACAAAGACGTTTCTACTGACGAAGGCAATGGACAGCACATCTAAAAAACGTGAAGGTCTTAAGGAAACATGAAACGAAAAGTTATGAGCCAGTCGCTTCTCTGTCCTTATTCCAATTCTACATGTTCTGACGTGGTATATTCCTTAGACCCACAAACATTTATAACTGGGACACTATATGCCACGTACACAGAGTTGAATCATCTCTTTTCCTTTTTTATTACATTTGTAAAAACCGATGCTTTTCGAAAAAAACTCTTGATAGGATGTTTACACACTTACTATAATCTTAACCTCATGGTGTCTAAGAGTAACCATTGCTTCATAAACTAAATATCTTTCCCTTTCTAGCCGCTTGGAACAGATTGATCTTGAACTCTGTTTGCGCTTGCACACTAATTTAAATGTTCCCACTTTACATAACATTACTTGAAAAAAAAGCGTATAGAGTGTCATCGTCTCCCTACACCATAGAGGTTCCATCAGTGACCATGACTTACATAGCCACACATTACATACCCCAGGTCTGACAACGACTATATTCTCCAGACACCGTCCCTAGAGACTTTTCCTCTTCAAAAATCAAATCATGTTGCTTAAGAATTTGGTCACCAATAATGAATCCCGGTAAGACTTCTAATTCTTACAGAATTTCCTCACCAAAAAAAAAAGGAGTCCAATGAATGTTGCCATGAATGGAAACGATGCTCGATAAAGTGTGCGGGTCCAGAAATGGGACTACTTCGAAAGAGATTAAATGCTGAATTGGTATGTGTTGTAGTTTTCTTTTTATAGCACCCGTTTTCATACTTTTTATCAGACCTCTAAAATGCTGGCTAAAAAATATACAGTAGTTTGCCATGTGTATCATGTTGCAATATTAACATTGTAGTTATTAACGGATTTTTTTACAGGAAATCGTAATCCATTTTTCTGTTCACAAAAGGACAGTTTTGACGTAGAGTTTCGTTTATCTGATCAAGTTACGAGCAATAAATATCTACCATGATTGTACTTCCGGGATTCTGTAGCTCGTAATGGACCGCCATTTTTTATTTCAGCACAAAAAAAATCAAGGACTTCTCTTCATGAAGTTTTAGTTTATGGTAGTTGCCTCGTTTCATATTTTGTGATTACCCAGCATATCGTTCGATTTCCGGTATATATGTGAGCCCCACATTTTATCAACTGTAATAATACGATTCTAAAATGAAAGGCTGAGATTCTAGTTTAAAGGGCTGCTATGGATGATGAGGCATTGTGTTCGCTTCTTGTGCGAATGGTTATAATAAACACAATTTTCCTTTTTTGAAATTTTCCCAATTGGCTTGAATCTTTCGTGGAGAGGTGACCATGTCAATATTTTAATGTATCTAATCTTTGGTGTTTGACAAGGATATCAGGCATTAGTTTCTTTCATAAGCGCTCCATTCGGTGTAGTTCGTCTTCCAGATCGAGGCTTGTGCTTTATGTCAGAATCGTTTTTTTTTTTTTAAATACCATGCATAATTTTTGTTTAAGTGCCTTTTTAGCAGTATTGCCCTTTCCGAATTCATGAAGAAAGCAATAACAAATATGGTGCATCTTGGTGTTATAATTTTCCGTGAGTTTTAAACTCAGAAATGCAAGATAGACTATTGGATAAAAGGAGATTAAATATGACATAGCATGTCAAAACTATTTTCTATATTTCTATCAATGTTTCCATGCCTTATTACTCATGTTCATATATGCAACACCTTCAATGCACATACATCCATATCTCGCTTCATTTCTCTTGTAGCTCTAAGCAAGTTTGCCATTGTCTTTGGCTTGTGTTTTGCCTTGGCATTAACTCAAACTCGTTTAATAGATGACTTAATGTTTTCCTTGTATTTCTTGCCTTATGTGAGAGTTAGGTTCTCTCTGTATACTTCCCACATGATATCTCTTAGAAGTATAAATTGTTTTTTTACAGATTTTATGTTAAATTTTTTATAAGTTTCACTCAATATAGGGCTCAAGGGCTTCTCCAAAATTACATTTTATTATTATACTTTAGATATATGGAAAAAAAAAAGACAGCATGAGTTCAACTCGTATTAGGTCGGACAAAATGAAGAACAGATAAACGGTCGAACGGACTAAGTATCGAACTGACAATGTGTTGATTGGACTGATGTAAATGTAAATTAAGTTTAAGCGTCTGAAGATCTTTTTTTTTCTTTCAGATTTGGCGGATATTTGGGCAATATTATTTTCCTCACATAATTAGCATGATTTACATAACGTGATCCTATAGAGAAATAGATGAATTTTCACCAATAACTTTGATTTATTTACTGCTGACTTTGATCCGTCTTAATGAAACACCCTTATATATAATCTATCTTAATGAAACACTATTTAGAAGATATAAGCTAATTATTAAACTTTTTTTAAAAAAACAGGACTGACATGTAGAAGCTTTTACGATTTCCAAATACTGTGAACAAATTTTGTTTAAATTCCTTAGTATTGGTACTTTTTCTTCTTCTATTTACCATGTACCTTCAATACGTTGGCCAACAGGGGTTTCCACTATTCATTTCATTTGTAGCACTTAATAAATAGTTTTTTCTATCCCTCCCATTCCTGATCCTTTATGCATTTACCGAGGTACGCCAGATTCGCCATGCATTGTTTACCTCGGTCTTTCTTTCCTTCAATATGTCCTGTAAGTATCAAATTTTCCAGGCCCTCTTTCCTCAATATGTGACACTGAAATTTAAACTGTCTTTTTCTGATGTTAAGTTGAAGTGTCTTTTTGGTTTCTGTTGGGCCTAGAAATCACGTTGTTGATCACATGGTTGGTCCATGATATTCTCATCATCCTCCTGTAGAAGAACATTTTTTTTACTTTAAGTCTCTATATTATCCATGAGGTTATTGTCAAGCATTCTCTGTCATAGAAGAGAATTGATATTACATAACATTTGCGTACTGTTTGCTTTGTTTCTAACTATATGTTTCTTCTGTTGATAAATACCTTGGTAAGCTTTTTTAAGTTATCATAGTTATCCCAAGGCGCCTGCGAATATCCGTATTGCAATGTTCCATCACTTTTAAACCACTACCCAGATATATAAATTAGCGTACCTTTTTTTTATTTTATTTTGTTATCTCCAGTCTTGCATGTTACGCTGTTCTTTTTTTCTTTTTTTCTTGCTAACGACTGTCTATTCTGTCTACTTGCAATTGATGTTTAATCATTTCTTCGCGTTTTCCTCACCTACCTTCTGTAGGAGATCTTCTACTTCATTATTCATGTCAGTTATCAATAGACCAACATCTAAATATCGTATGTTATTAAGATTGTGGTTTCCAAGAATGAATCCAGGTAAGATTTCTAATTCTCTCAGAAGCGTTTCGCTGTAAAGCTTAAAAAAGTCTGGTGAGAAGACACATCCTTGTTTCGCACTCCTTTTTATCTGTGTATATTTACTGAATATATTTTCTATCCTTATGCCGGGGTAGAAACACGGTGACTGAAGCTCGGATTGAGGAAACGGAGAGACGAGTTCGAATTCCAGTGGAGTTCATCACATTCACTTACGTGCTAATATCCTTGGGAAATATGCGAATTTC
>CAHIKZ030000594.1:1120000-1147500 GCA_903632075.3 Acanthosepion pharaonis
CATCCTAGCGCTAAAATATATAAAAGATTTATATATATATATATATATATATATATATATATATATATATATATATATATATATATATATATATATATATATATACCCTGTAGAAACCCTGCAGAAACATTACTTTGTCATTTCAAGTTACTTGATTATCCTTGAGGACCTCGTTTAAGATTTTCTTCCATTTAAGTGCATGGATATCGCATAGAATTTATGCACCCTTTTCTTTGTTTCTGGGGAAGTTTTTCCAGTCTCTTAATACTTTGTTTAGTCTCTGCAAGGCAACTATAACAGTTCCAATGCATTTTCCGATCTCTGCGTCGCATATTCCATCAAATGCTACGTCATTAGACATTCTTCTGCTCGGGATATATTCCAATATCGTCAATTTCTTATTTCCTATGTGGTCATACGGCCATATCTTATTGAAACATTGGTTCCCGTACGATCACCGAAGTTAAGCAAACTCAACCCTGGTCAGTACCTAGATGCGTGAACGGTTGGGAATACTAGGTGCTGTAAGCTAGGATATGCGCGTGGTGTAATGGATAATAGCTCGGGATTCTTAATCGGAGAACAGATTTCCAATCCCCATTGGGTTCGTTATATTCACTTAAGCCAAAATACCATTTGGAACGCTACGAAACCACCATTTCTCCCCCAACCCTAGCTCTGAGTTAATTAGTAAGCTTTATATCACTAAATTATTAGTATCTCCTCGCAAAATATCTTTGAATTTAAAAATATTTCCTGGCTTTAAATAACCTCCAAACGTTTGATCAGCCGTAGAAAACGAATCAATGATTTACTATCGGTATGACATGAAAAAAAAAATTATGTGGTTATATATTTTAAATGGTGTGTATGTGCGTATATGTGTGTATGCGTGTATATGTACAAATGAGTTTACTAATTCTTCGTAGTAAGACAATATATGTATGGAGGGGGAATATACGCACGCATATATACACGCACACTGAGAGAAACGCACAAAAATGGAAACAGATCCAAGAACGCATAGGGGTCAGTAAAACATTAAAAGATAAAATGCCGATGAGCAATTCATCATTCCGCTTGGACCAACCTTAATTGTTTTATGACCTTTCGCGCAGAACTCTTCACTGCCAATTCAAGAAAGAAATTCGGATTACTAACACAGAAAATGTCTCATATCGAGAATATCTAACATTGAAAAATAAAAGAAAAAATTAATTATTTTTAATAATATGTGGAAATCTCCACTTTTACCTGAAGACGGTCACGAGACCAGAAACACGTGTAGTACAATTATGTAAATCAAAGCATAATTTTTTTTTCTAAATAAATCCACATTACAACCAAAAACGTTTGCGGCACCTCTCTTCTCTTCTTTTTAATGTACATACTTTTCTCTCGTTGGAACCACTACAACCTTTTTTTCTCATATATATATATATATATATATATATATATATATATATATATATAGAGAGAGAGAGAGAGAGAGAGAGAGGGAGAGGGAGAGAGAGAGAGCGAGCGAGAGAGAGAGATATTATATCGATGGAATTATAGGTAGATTTATCGATCACCTGTCCTTGGCGTGTTTTCTGACGCGAATGAGATGATTCGGTCAAGTAATATAAGTTCCTTTGAACTTTTATTGATTCATTGGATATTGTAGTTCAAATAATCTGTTGGCAACATTTACGCAGACGTTCTGTTCCTCCAAAAATACGTTAAATTCTCTGATTTTCACGTATTTTTAGTTGTACTATTATTATTATAGCATGTTTATGTGTGTGTGTGTGAGTGTGCGTGTGTGTGTATGGTGCGCATTCGTGTGAAAGTGAGAGAAGGTGGGATAATGGAAAGGTGATTGCAATGATATCGATTACATTACTTTTCCTGTGAAGATGTTTTTTTTTTTAACATATCTATAAATTATGCAATCATTTTTTGCACCATCCAACATTTACTGGATCGTTTTCTTATCTGATAAGAAAGTAGAAATGAAGAGAGGAAACATATAAATAAATCCTGTAGATATAAATTATGTCTTTCGTGCGGCAAGGTAAGTAATTTTGCTTCCTCCTGCGTATAGCAAATATAGATTTTTTCCCCTAATAAATATGATACAAGTAAAAATGGAGGCATATAAGGATTTCAGAGTTTGGGATCAAATATTTTTCTTGATATTTTTAATACTATATGCGCAGAATCCAATTCATCTTGGTTTATTAAAAGAAAATTATGTAGTACTTATATTTCGGATTTTTTCTTGGTTACAAATGGGAAGTTTTCTTTGTACATACATATGTATTTACCAGTCAGAGCAGTCTCTGCGGTTTCAAAAGAAGAAATAGTTTTAAAACTGTTTTAGTTCAGCATTACGATTGGTATTTTTTTATTATTTTATTTTAAATGAAGCAGGCAATACTCCTCAAAATTTGTGCCTTCATTATTTTGAGTCTTAAATTTTAAATAAGTTCAAACAACCGATTTTTCCGGTAACTATGTATTTTGTTTAATATAGATAAATTAATATATATATATATACACACACATTATTATATATATATATATATATATATATATATATATATATATGTAAGCAAATGTAAATGGATATAGATCCGACAGAATGAAGAAAAATTTGGAAAAAAAAACAAAATCCTTAGATGCAATTATGTTGTTTAAAATGAATGAATCATTCATTTTAAACAACATAATTGCATTTAAGGATTTTTGTTTGTTTTTTCCAAATTTTTCTTATATATATATATATATATATATATATATTATGTATTATTATATATATATTTATATATATATTACCCTAATCAAGGTAGTAAAGCGACTGAGATGCAAGAGTTTACTAGGTGTATAAGAGTTAGAAACTGGAACATCTGCCTCGTTAGACATCTATCGAAATATACATGATCGCTTAAGCGTCAATTCGTAGTTCAGATACATTAGCGATGCGTTGATCTCGTAGATCATACTCGGAACGAAGATCATATACTTTAATAACACCGACTTTTACGCTTGTAAAAATTGTAAATAAAGATAGCTCCACGTCCCAGAAACTCAGAAAGAAATTAAGCTCAGTTTTTTTTTTTTTTCTTTACTCAGTGGAGGAGAGTTCAGATTCAGTGACTGGTTGCCCTAGTCGAGAGAATCAATCTCCACATTGACTATCTTGTTTTGAAATAGCTGAACGTATTTTCAATGTGCTCTTGTACGTTGCCGCTGGACTCAAATAAAGCAACCCACACTTCCATATAAAAAATATATAAACAGTTTTTATTGTTCGAGTTGCATCGGGGAGAGTGAGTTATAATCGCAGAGGTTATGTCTGTGCACACAATAATTGACGGAGACAATCTTCGGTGAAACTCTAGCCATCCTCTCTCTCAGGCCAAGGATTGGTCCGTTTTTTTTATAACATTTGAACGCCCACAAAACTTCAGGTGGCTAGGCCTTTTCCGGTATGGCTCCTATGCAATTTCTTTTGGCCATGCTTCATCCGGCCATCTTCCCACGCAACTACATTTGAACACGCCTCTTCCGGCATGCGCCTACGCAAGCACGTATTTCCTCCCGATCCTGACACCTTTGCGCCTTGTATGTACAGAGCCTAATATACCTGTACGCCCTGTTTATTTTAGCCATTTTCTGTTTATGCTATAACTCCTTCCGGTTTTCATTCACTTTCTGATGCAGCGGAAGTGACGTCAAATGTCTTCCTCAAATGATATCCAACAGTGTGTCGCCAAAACAGGGCATTTATTCTGGACAATTTGGATGAGATGCAGACTGACGGGAGATTATCGTAAAATATATTTAATGCGTGATATGAATATGTTAATTTAAAACGGATAAAATTAAAAAAATTAACGCCAATACCCATTTGGTCAACTTGTAGGGGATTTATAACTTTGGGTAAATAATTGAACCCCCAAGACGCATATACAAAAATACTTACAGAAAATGAGAAACAGAAAGATGTGGAAACAGCAATACAATTATTATTTTTTATCTGGTAGACATTGGCTGTTTATTGTGTTAGAGAAACGAAAGATAGTAAAATGAATAAATGATATGTAGTCTTTCTCATATGTTATATTTCTTATATTTTTATATACTGTGTGCAATGATTGCTCAAGTAATTTACTTGAAAAACAAAAGATGTCTGGAGTTCTCTTATCGCGAATTTTAGTCATGAGTGTTAAGAAGGGGCACATATTATCATCATGGCGTGAAAAGGAAAGGAGGTAAAATTATAGGTCCACTGTCGTGTTGACTGCTTGTCCAATAATGTGTTTTTCACATGTTTGAGTGGCGTAAAATAAGAGTGGGGTTGATTTTCATTGCTTTAGAAATCGTGAATTGTATTACTGATAATTTTACGTCTTATAATAATTTTACCAGTTGAGAGGTTCTCCCCTTTTGACACAAATGGACTCACCCAGGGTATACATATACTATTGCTTGTGAATACCCGGGGAAGAACGAGAAAGAGCGACGAACGAGCACGAATCTAGTGAGCAAGCACGTAGACTCAGTAAGAAGTCGTACAGTGATACGTCGATACCAAGTACTATATATATATATATATATATATATATATATATATATATATATATATTGCTACTAACCCGCATTCCTGGAACTACTAACCTGCATTACCAGTTTGTATTATTACATTAATTTATTTATTTTCTTATATTCCTTTTTGGCGTTTGTTATTTATTGGTACCGGATTTCATCCCGGAATCCACAACATTATCACAATTATTTACGACATTATAATGGAAACGACATACTGTTTTGTATTTGTCACAGACTCAGGCTATAGATATTCGATCCTATTTGAAAAAGGTTTATTTTTCTGGCAAACATTCAGACAATTTGCGAGTGAACATTATTTATAGTTTTTTTTTCCTTTTTAGCGTGATACCTTACTAAATACCGGCACGATAATTAGAATCATGTTAATTATAATTGTCTTTGAATTATTTTATCAGATTTTACTTAGTGTGGAGTGGGGCGTGGCGGTTACTACTTGTTGAGGGTTCATGGCGTGGCTGTTATGTTGTTGATAGAAGTCAGACGTAGAAGAAACGAAGGTTCAGATACTCCTGCCCGCCGAGCCCTACTACATAAAAAGGTTGGACTTTGATTAAGTCCAAAGAAGAAGGCAGGGAAAGCAAACAAAACACAAGACCGATAATATATGTATATACAAATATATATTAATAACAAGTTACAATACATGGAAACAGTACAAAGGACGAAGTGTGTGTGAATATTCTGAATGTGCGTGCGTGTTTGAATATTGTGCTTAGCGTGTTTCCACGCTATCCCTTGTTAGCGCTTACTTTTCGAGGTTGATAGCTGAAATCCTGAAGGAAAAAAGAGAGTTTACCTCAAGGTGTCAGTGCACAGGCCTGAAGAAAAAAGAGATAGAGGTGAAGAGTCAGCGGCTATTTATAGTCAGGGAAGAGAGACCCCTGGTGAAAGGGTTAACGGACTTAAAGAGGAGTTAACTCCGACAATGGTTTATCATATAATCATTTTTTTTGGTCTTTTAATTATAAGATTTAATAATAAGCATGCCATCAATATTCTATGTGAAAAATGGACCCTGAAAATGGCACTAATGACAGGTTTTAGTTTTGCTTATTTCACCCCAGTATAGGCAACAGAACCAATGCCAAACAGGGAATTACTGAATCTGAAAGAAATTAAAACAAACATTGTCAAGGTGTGAGAACAATATAAGAAAAGGAATTAAGAGGACAGAAGATGACGATTATTAACATTGCATTTAACTTTAAACTTGACTGGAAAGCAAGAAGCCGAAGGCGAGATATACAAAGGATAAGCGACAGAAGAAAAAATAGCTTGCATAGAACTTCTAGTTAATTCCAGCCATGAAATTACAAATCATGCGATTCCAAACAAACTTTGTTATTTCAAATACAGACGGGAGCAAAATAAAGTATAGTTTTGGGATCTTTCAGAAAAGTGTGAAAAATAGCTGGTGATTTTAATTAATCAATATCAGATTTTCAGACTACTAAAAAAAAAAAAACATATCTCTATTGACCAATATGCTACAAATATAACTTTGTACTGCGTTACTTCAAATCTGCTTAAAATTATAATTATATTTATAACAGCCACATAAATTATAAATGAACAATTCCCACCCCAAATGGCCAATTTCCTCACATATAAAGAGAAGACAACAAATAGACAACATAAAGGCTGTTCTACAGAGAGATACCGAGAATGTCATGGACGGAGCGTTTAAGAAACGAAGAAATCTAATAGAAAAGGAAAACAAAAAGTAGAATTATACCCATACTAATAATGAGACAGGTGTCAGTTCTAGGATATATTATGGAAAGAGGGCTTAGAGAATTTGAAACGCACAGGGCATATAGAAGGCAAAATGGGCATTGGAGTCAGTGGGCTACATTCAGCACCAGGTAGCGAAGTGAGGAATGGGAGATATTGCAACACGCCCCCCGCCCCCCAAAAAACAAAACAAATGTGACTGGCAGCTAAAAGGGATTGGAAGATGAGGAGAGCCACGATCAAAAAGATATTAAACTGACACGGCACAGATGAGGAGAAGATAATTCTAAATATATCTTCTCTCCTTCATTTCATTATTTATCTGTTTTCGTCTGTTGAAGTATCCTAATGACTTTTCCAAGTAGTTCCTTGGTTGTTAGTTTCTTTTTTTTATGTTTACTTATACGTTACATCTCTTAATGTTGCCTGCATAATGACTACAACTTATCACTTACACAGGGCAGTATATTAACTGTTAAGCTGCCACAACACGAATCTCACACAAATCTACAGTTAATGCATTATTTTATGAATGTATTTTTTCTTTAAGCTCTATAGCCGTATAAGCATGTTTAGTAAATGGCATATAATTCACTTTTAATAGAGTGTGTAGCCTTTTGATATAGCTAAAATAATATTTTATTGTTGTAAATTACCCTCATGTGCAAAGTTATATTAATTCGTTTTTATCTATTTTTTTTTACCGTTTCTATAACTGCGTGTTCCTTAATGGGAATGATAACCTAATTTCTCTGCAAATCAATTTAGATACATTTGCATCTTAAATGAACGGCAAATTATCTTCGCATAATGAGCCTACTGATATTAAGTCTCTTTTAGATGTTGTTGTTTTTATATTTTTTACACGGGAAACATTTGCATATTGCATAGAGCGTGATAAAATCACAAACATCGAAATTGAAAATGCATAAACAAATCCAACAATTCTTAATACAATTAATTTCTCGTGATCATCTTTTTTTATATTTCCACATGCATAATTTCAAATAGTTAACAGTTAAGGGAAAACTAGATGGGGCTATATTGTTTTGTTTATTTTAAAATCATTTCACCCCAAGCAAGGCGAGAATGCCATTAGTACCCAGGTGGGGTTACAGGGAGGGAAAGTGAGAGAAACGGATGATTATAATGACGATCGAGGAAAGGACAAAAGATGAACGGGATTAACGCAGATAGAAGATGACAATTGGTGTTTCATTTAAATTTTTGAAGATTGTATTTATCAGGGAAGAAGGAAAACGGAAGCGATTTCCTCAGGCGGAAAGTACGAGAAAAAAACTGTTGGAGTAGCGCTTATATTTAGCTATTTCCACAGTAAACGGGTGGGAACTAGATGTCAATCTTGTGTCAGGCTTAAATTCACGTAGGGCAAAAGATGCAAAAATAGCTTGTCAGAGAAGCTGCCATGAAAATATTTGTAGAAAGACAGAGGGAATCCCAGATGCCTTCTCTGGATTTTATCAAGAACCTAGGGAGGAATAGTAAGAGAACCCGATCAGATATGACAGCAGTATTCAATGACGAGAAAAAGTACGGGCATTACAGAATGACCCAACTTTCATTGCAGCAGATGCAGCTATTGTTTCAATGTAGTCGTTCCACTTCAACTCAGTTGAAAATGAGAGGCTAAGAAGACGCAGTGTGTTGATCTCCAGGAGTCTAGCTAAGTGTTGGGGCCAACCACCTTCTCATGAGAATGGACTAATCTCTCTACGATATAGGACAGTGCTAGAGAGTTCTGGGGAGATCAAAGAGATCAGGTGACCATCACACTTCCGTCTCTCTACCGGAAGATACCGTTGGACTTTAGACTCTTGCTGATTGTTACTACTAACCTGCGTTCGTTTACTAGTAATCACTCTGTTGTAAATACCTCTTCAAATATACCAGTATTTTTCCCCTACGGATGTGTTTGTCCTTATTTCAACACACGCATGCGGAAACACTCCCAACATCTCAACACTAAGCCATGTTGATGGACCCGGATAATAGTTTCATTCGGTTGAAAACTAATGCTACGGAGAACACACAGTTATAAACATTTTTTAAAGCAAATCACCCCAAGCAATGCGGAAGTGCCACTAGCTCACAAGGGGTTACAGAGAATGAGAGTGAGAGTAAAGAGGGGTGCTTGGGAAAATGTTAAAGAGAAAGACAGGGATCAAGGTCAAGGCATCAGAAGATGTCGATTGACATTAAATTGGAATATTTGAAGATTATAGCTATCAGGGAAGCAATTGATAGGAAGAGAGATCCAGGGAGGCGCACGATAAGAAGCTGTTGGAGTAGAAGCGATGGTTACATTTAGCTGTTTCGATAGTGATACCGAGATGCTAATCTAATAGCACGCTTAAATTCATGCAGTTTGGGAACCTATGAAAGTAAATCGTCGGGGCAATTGCCATGAAAGTACTTGTAGAAAAGAGAGAGGGAACCAGAGCACATCTTAGAGATAGCGATTGCAAACGGGATGATAGATCAGGACCAATCACGTTGCATATCTGTATCTGGATTTTGACGAGGACCGTGAGGTGAACAGTGGGAGCACCATATCATATATGGCAGCAGTACTCCATGCAAGGACAAATGGTTGATTTTTAGATTCGAAGGGTGGACTGGCACGATACAGAGAACCAAATTTCCTTACGGTAGATGGAGCTATAGATTCTAGGTAGTTGTTCCATTTCAGGTCACTGGACATGCGTGAGACCAATCAGGCGCATAGAAGCGTTCTCGTGGAGTTGGGCATTAGCCGTCATGATGGGAAGTAGGGGCGGTTCTCTATGGCGGTAACTGAGAGCAATTTCGTTTTAGAGGCATTAAAGATTACAAGCCATTTCCTGCCCCAGATTGAAAGTCCTTCTCGAGGCTTACGACCAGGAAACATAATTGATCTATTTGTTTATTACGGTTTATCAATCGTTAGGGACTATTAAAATACATAGAAATATTTTGGATTATATGTATGATTTTATTCGAGAATAACACTGTTTTCGCCAGATGTAAATCCTACTATTTAACCCATGGCTGGGAAGAAGAAATGTATTCATTACAGAAACTAAATGTTAAAACTTGAGTTATCCAGAACATTTACTCATAAAAAAAAAAAAAAAAACACAAGCCCGCAGACTGATAGAAAACGAATTGAAAAATACACGAAAATAGAAAGAATGAGATTTGTCCCCATTTTTTTTTGGGGGGGGCAATATTTATTTAACCTCTACAGCGAGGCGATCTTAACAGAACTAGAAGGTCTTCCAGGTTTTGTTATTGATAGACACAGTCACACTATCAGTTCGGAAGATGATCCTGTGTTGGTAGGAGACACAGAAAGAAGACTACAGGTACTTCCAGATAAGGTATTAAAGAAAACGAGAAAAAATGGCTGACAATTGATTGTGCAGTGAAGGAAGACAGACAGAGATGGTAAGGGGTTAATATTTACTTAAAACAAGGAAAAGAAGTTATGGAGACCCGTCACCATTCCTGTCCTGGAAGGAAATGGCACATAAAAGAAGAATGTTGTTAGCAATAAAATTAATCGACCCAACAAAAGATACTATCTTTGAAAACACGACAAAGACCCCAAACTCTGTCTTCTCTCATATTTTTTCTTTTATTATCGTTGTCTATTGAACATTGAATAGCTTAAGAAATGTTTTTCTCTTTCTAGTTATTCAAGCATAAGAACGTGTTTGATGATAATATTAATGTAGTTTTTTTGTTTTTTTTTCTGTTTCAGCACTCTTTGCAGTCTGGCCTTTTTCCCTTACATTTTCTCGATTCATTGACTCGGGACAATATAAATGAGACGCAGTTCTTTCTTTATCTTTAAAATCACCGTCAGGCGGCTCATAAATGTAAAATTATTCGTAATTTTGTTGCGATTTAAGTCTGTAAACTTCCACCGTCGAGCTGCGCAAAAGCAAGGTATCAGAATGTCCATACTTACTAAAATAGATTTCAAACAATAGACGTTTTATGGCTATTAAATGTATTGATCATTTCTTTCTAATATGCGAATAACGTTTAACATATTTTTTTATTTTTTTTGCGTAGTAGATGTCATAATTGTTAAACTTTGTAATACGTCTAGAATGTCGGATCACATGAGCCAATGTCGGGTGTGTGAGAAATTATAGAGAAGAATAAAAGAGAAAGTCTATTTTTAAGCAGTTGAATGTTTTGGTATGAACCATCATTTCTTTCCCACAGGCTTACATGCCATTCATCTGAAGAAATTGCGATTAGACATCACACAAACAGTTGCTATAAAAACTATAATACACTTAGTCTGCTTCTATCAAACAATGCACAAATATCCCATGAATTCAATTCCAGAAAAAAAAGTCTCCAGTTCATTGAAACCATTCACATTGACCAAAATCATCCACCCATTCATAAAAACAATTATAATCTGAGAGACCGTACCCTGGAATGTATAAAAAATACACATCACTAACGCTTTGTTGTTAAAAGATAATGTTACACGTTTCTAACATACATTACTGTAATGCTTTTAGCTTTCAAACAAAAAAATAACAATTTTAAAACAACGTTCTGTTTGAAATACAAAAACAAAAACATAGAAATATTATCAATAAATTTAATATATATATAAAAAAACTATACTTTGTGATAAGACGAATATTATTGCAAGAAGTATTTCTGGTGTTCTAGTTCCTTCTAAAGGCTTTGGCATCTCGTCTACAGTCACTTTCTCACAGACGCGCAGTCGCCTCTCTCTGTCTGTTTTACAAATACTTTCATGGCTCCGAGGAGCTGCATTCGCTGGTTCCCAGACTTCATGATTTCAAGCGCCCTACGAGGCTGGTATCCCACTCTCACCCTTTCACTGTCGAAACTCCTAAATTTAGCCGTCTCTTCTACTCCAATAGCTTCATGTCACGCACCTCTCGCCTGTGGAAATCCCTTCCCTATTCCAGTTTTCTTGAGAGCTATAATCTCCAGCTATTTAAATGTAATGTCATTAGACATCTCCAATTGCCTTGATCTATCCACTACCCTTCTCCTCATCCTTTCTTCTATCACGCCTATCTGATCTTGCTCTAAATTTTCTGTAACACCTTGCGTCCTAGTGGCTTCTCGCCTTGCTTGGGGTGAAACGCTTAAAAAAAAGTCAACATCAACCCTATGCTTCTAACATCTTCCCGTAAACTTTAATTTATAATTTATTTTTCTTATTTATTTCATTTTCCCTCAATAGGATTAGATAGGTTCGCCTATCGTCCTGTTCACATATCTGAGTAGACATTTATCTTGGTTCCTGTTTAGGATTGGGTTTCCGGTTTTTCTAAAGACGGTTCATTATTTTTCACTCTCAGTAGTCCCTTGCGTCTTAGTGACATCATGGTCTTGCTTGGGGTAAATTGATTAAAAATTCTGTCCTGCCAAGATACACTGAATAAAAATAGATATTCAAATTACCAGGCTAATTCGCTCTTTCGCCATAACATATCTTTAAGTTTGTCACACTGATTTCTGCTCATGTGTGCTTATAGGTGGCATTATTGTGATCACATGATTGAAGTTTGAGATTAATCGCTAAAGCTTTCTTGCTGCTGTAAAAGTGCCAACATGGCCGCTCACCAATGAGAAACAAGGTGTCCACAACGGTATTAACTCTAAGCTTGCATGATCAGAAGGCAGTTTGACAGGTCTAAAGATATCTTATACCAAAAGTGCGGTTAGTTCTTGTTATGGGATCTTACCCATAATAATGATAATGGACTATTCCATAGTTAATAAATACTGCGCCTCAGTCAGTAGTTCAAGTCGAGTCAAGAGTCGAGTCAGAGGCAGTCCGAAACAGAGTCGCGTTCAGACAATTACTGCAAGACATTGGAATAGTGATACTGGTCGAGACTACATTGTTCTCTCTATTAAACCTGATTGTTCATACTAACACTTCTACTTCTCTGAATATATTCCTGTCTGTAATATATCTGTGTTATTCCATACCTGTGTTCGAGTTCTTCTTTATTGGTTCTACCTTGGACTATTGTTGGGGACGTGCAGGATTGTTAATTATTTAAGAAAAAATCAGAAGGAAATTTTAGTGGGTGCGTGTCTCACTGCATCCCCAAACATATAAATAAACGAACTTTCAAATGCAATTAAAAACGAGACATATGCAATTTAGAAAACAATGCAACATTTATACAATTTATCAATATACAGATTGGGTAATCAGTGTGTGTCGTGTGAACAAAATTGTGTGTGTAATTGTTAGATTTGTGAATGTCTCTTTGTTGATATTGTTCGTTGGTTCGCTGTTTTTTGTTTGTGTCGAATATCGTAATTATGAATAATAAGAGTATTTTGGAAAGAGTTTTTTAGAGTGGTCTACCCTTAATCGTATTTGGTGTTTACTTAATTTTAGTAGTGAATACAATTCACTGTACATAAGTAAGTTGAGAAAAGTGTTCACAGAGTTGATTGATGAATGTTCGAATGTGAGTCAGTAAATGTTTTCGTGCGCGGCAAAACTATGGTTTAGAACGGCGTGGAGTATATTGGAAGTTACTCTGCGAATTCGTGAGACTGAGTGGCGTGGAGTTGGTAACTGTCTTTAACGTCTGGTCAGCAATGACTAAGACGGGAGTCGGTGAATGTTACATCTTGAAACTTGGTAATTACTGCTTCTATTCTCTCTGAAGGTTCAAACGTTCTCTGTTTATATAATCACGCAGCATATGAACGGAAAAACAGCTTAGTCGCATGCAGGCGGTTTGATTGGTCGGAACTGACCAATCAGCAAGCCAGATTGGAGGTGATTGACCAATGAATACTCGTTATATTGTCTGAAGGTAGAATTTGGCTTACTAGATAGGAAGAGTGCATTTCCTACAAAGAGGTAAGGCTGTTTGTGTTGTGGAAGTGTCTACACTATCACCGTGGTACAAGGAACCGGACCTTAACAGTTTTTTTTACTTAGCCCCATAGTTAATATTTAACGGTCATTTTTTCTGAATGATTTTAATGTCATGTTTCTTCAGAAACTGAAGATCTCATGACTGTTCATAGATTCCTAAAGAAATCTATAAATAGTCATGAGACCTTCAGTTTGTTACCTGTTAACCATTCTGATTTCTTTGAATTCTAGTGGAATTCTAGTGGAATTGTTTCTTATTGCGTTATCCACAGTTCTAAATTCAGAATAATCTTTTTCCTATATTTTCTGTTGCATAATACAAAAGAAAAGCCCATTAGTCAATAGCTACTGTGGTTCCAGCCCAAGAATCCATTACTTTACCTATGATATGTGGGTTGATTATTCTGATGAAATATGTATCCATAATTGATTTAGGTTGGTTAGTTGATTTCTTTAAGATCATATCAACTCCTTATAGGTCATTTAATTCTGAAATTGAATTTTTTTGAGAGCTTTGAAGTAATAAAAAGATATGTTATTCTGGTTACACAATAGAATAATTGGTAGATGATACTCAGCTTTTGTTTATTTACAAGTTTGTGTGGATATGATTAATAGAGGCGATGATATGCGTGTTTTAATTTGTAGTTCTTTTTAAATTATATTTTCGAATACAGTTTGATTTAAAAAATTGTAACTGTAACTGTAAATGTCATGAAATATTTCCTTCTCGTTTGTTGGTTTGATTTAAGTTTAGCAGTAGATCAACCACTATATGTAATTTCATGCCGAAATCTAAATTTGAACACAATACATCTAAAATTTATTGCTGATCATTTTACTATGTGTATGGTTAGTTAGCAAGATTGTTCCTCTAAAAGAATTACGACTGAGTGATGAGATCGATATTCAATGCATTCTCTATATTTTTGGACTTGCGTCATATCTAAGTTTTGCTTAGTAAGTCATTAAAATCTTATAATCTTATAATACAGGGTGGTCCGAAAGTCTCGTTACCCCTTTCTCTCTTTCAAACTGTAGGAGCTCGTGTCAGCCATCTGAAATAGAAAATTATGTTATCTAGGGTCGGGTGACACGACTTTCGGACCTAGTAGTTTCGGGTTTTAAACAATAAACAACGGGTTTGATAAGTCGTAGAAAAAGAAGCAATAAATCAAACCTTCTCTTTCTCCACACTCACACATTTATTTTATATTTATAAATATTGGCCGTTTTAATCCATCAGTGGGAAAAACCCAGTAAAAGCGGCAACATGATATATAGGCAAATTGCGCGCACGAAGGAACTAAAGTAT
The DNA here is from genome assembly GCA_903632075.3 of Acanthosepion pharaonis. Taxonomy (NCBI): domain Eukaryota; kingdom Metazoa; phylum Mollusca; class Cephalopoda; order Sepiida; family Sepiidae; genus Acanthosepion; species Acanthosepion pharaonis. Next base: position 1,134,583 of record CAHIKZ030000594.1, read on the forward strand.
GAAAACAAGCAACAACAAATATTTAAATTCAAATCCATTAGCTATAGCGTTTCAAAGACAGATGAAAAGCAACTAAGTATATTTAAAATTGCCTATTCCTTGTAAGAAAATGTGGATGTATAGATTTTAATTACTATCAACATCGTGATTAAAAGAGGATGTTACCGAACGGCGAAATATTCCAACCTTTTTTAACGAACGTGTGTTTCATCACGTAATCCAGCATTCTGTGTAATTATTTTTAATAAATTAAATATAAACTTAGCGCCTATGGGTAACTCTGTTTCAATACCCTTTAAGATCTATAGTTTTGTCTATAGCTATCTGTATCTTTGTCAATATATATACAGGGTGCCTCATAATGGTGGGAAACGTTTTAGATTCAAGTATCATGGATTATAAAAATCACCTGGGGTACCAGATATATTTATTACATAACTTATATACAAGTGTTCATATTATCTAAAATTTGCATGGTACATCGCTGAGATGGTCACCAGCACGTTTAGAATGCGCACGAACTCGCTCTCTCAGTTCACCCGCATATGCAGCTAAGCATATCATCTGGGTCTACGGTCAGAAAAGAGTTTTTTGTAGAAATAAGCAAAATCTTAGATAATAAATTTAGCTCTTGTATCTCAATAATACTTCGTTCGTCTGTGTCTTTTCGCGTGATGGCTAGTTTCATAGATAAACATTTTCTTTGTTTTGTCATTTTCGTCTAAAAAGGTCATTTATCTTCTTTCCCTGACTTCCTCTCTGTCCGAACTTCTTGTTCTGTACTTTGATGTTGACTTCACTTACTGAAAACCATCTGTCTTGAGTCAAGATTCCGAATCCATTTTTGCGATCAGGCCAGCTGTTTTCAATTTAACAACACCTCAGCTGATTCATATTGCTACAATCAACACTCCAAATTTCCGACAAAGTTCTCTCGAGAATTTGACAATGTAAATGCCCTCACAGACTTCAGTCTGGGGATCAGTTAAACATTATGAGTATTTTTCTACCCACACATCTACACTCGCATACGATATTTTTTTTTTTCAGTGCCAGAGATTTGTGTTCAAGACCAGATTAAATGACTGGTATCGCCTGCAGATTTTCAATTTCGGAAGGATCACTCCTAGGAAATATTTAGGTTAATGAAAAGTGCAATCTCTCCCAAGATTTATAAGACAGATGGATCGAATAATTTGGTAGAGAAGTAGAAATTTCCTTCGCACCTTTATATGAGGGGTTTTCAAAATAATTTGGTACCACTAGCATTTTTGGCTTTAATCATTTCACTCTAAGCAGGGTGATAATGCCATTAAGACGCATTGATAGTACTGAGAGTAAAATATAGTAAGACATTAGAAGGAATCGGAAACCCAACCCCAAACAGTAAACAAGAGATAAACCTCTACTTCTGTTCCATAAACGGGGATGAAGTGTGAAGCAGACGATATGCGAACCTATCTGTTTAACTCATAAGTCGAGTGGATCTGCATGAAGATTAAAAAAAAACACAAAAACGTTGAGGTGGGGTCAAAATATGTTGATAGCTATTGAAGAAAAAAGAATCAGAAAAATGTTTTAAGTCAAATCTCCAGATTTATTAAGTACGGACGATTTCTTGAGGTCATAGTTTCATGGATTGGAGGCTTTGATAAAAAAAAAGGAGAAAACGAAGAATGTATTTTATTAAAATACAACAATGCATCTTGTAAAATATTGAAAAAAAAATTGAATATCTAATCACGTGGATTGGCATTTACCATTTAATCTCCGCTTCCTAATAAATCGGAGATTTAATAATTGAGGAGAAGAAACGTTTTTGGGGATCTCATAGTTGCTTGGGAATCAATATAATTTTGCACCTCTGACGGCCTACTGTTTTATCACATGAGTTGGTGGTGTCAGTATAAAGCATACAAAAAAAAAAAAATCATTTACAGAATCGTAATAAGTGGATAAAGTTATTAAAATTTCTACAAATAATAAAAGAAAACTTGCATTCTGATATAATCGGCACTTAAATATGCCTGTTTTACTTCTCTTCGGTCATGCGTCTTCAAAAACACTCTTTATCAATAATGGCCGTCCTGGATATGACGATAAACTACATCTGCGTCCTGGATATGACCAATAACTACATCCGCGTCCTGGGTAAGACGATAAACTACGTCTAGCAGCATGGCCTCTATGGGCAAATAGTTAACCACGAAACTGGCGTAAAAACACTATGAAAATGTAAAAATAGAATTTAATACCAGAAATATTTTGTAAAAATTATTATCAACAATAAATTGTTGAAGAAAAATACCGCTACCAGCAATACATTTTTGAAAAAAGAAGATATTACCAGCAATACGTGTTGTTTTTTTTTAATTACCAGCAATACATTTTTGGAAAAAAAAAATATTACAAGCGATATATTTTTGAGGAAAAAATATTATCAGCAATACTTTTTTGAAAAAAAAAAAAAGATTTACCAGCAACACATTTTCTGAAAGAAAAAAATTATTACCAGAAATAGATCTTTGACAAAATAAAATATTACCAGCAATAAAAATTTTGTCGGCATTAAATAGCCCATTGAGGTTGATATGCCGTAAAACAAAGCAAACCTAACCATTATGAACAATGAGCATTTCGTCAGAAATTTTGTCATCCACCGAATATTAATAAGAAAAACATGAGGGACCCATATCTATCTTCCATCAGATTGCCTTATGCTAACCTACAGGAGAGTGTTGCGTTTCGACTACTCGGGTTTACATTCACTGTTGACATGATGTGTAAAGATTGTGTAAAAGCTAGATTGAATCTGCTGCTAGCAAAGTTGGATCATAGTCTTGGTAGACTATATTTTCTGTTCAGAACCTACCTTACATATATTTAAATTACGATTCGTCCATGCTACAAATATTACTACGACATATGTTCTGCTGCCCCTGCTGTGTATTTAGGGATTCTTGAGAAATTCAAGAGAAGTATCTGCAATGTTATTGGTTCAGAATTGACATCTCAGTTTCAGTCCATTTTATTCCAATGTGATCTGGCATCCCTGTGATTTTTCTTTAAAGGCTTTTATGGTTATTGTTCTGATTAAATTTCCTCAATGGTACCCATATATTATGAATTTAAGTGCAGTACTAGATTTGTAACAAATTCACATCATTTTAAAGTTGAATTAGCTAGATGAAACAGTATGCTCTATTCTAGCAGTTTCCTCTATCGCACTACTCGCTTGTAAAAATCTTCTAGCTTCTTGCTTTCCAGTCGGCTTTTATCTTCAAAAATTTAAATGCAGTGTCAGTAGTTATTTTTATATCATCCCGGCAGTAAATGTATTTACGGAATTTTCTCACTCCCAAAATTACTACCATTCCTTAACGTTTTATCTAAGTGCATAATTCTGTTCTACTCGTTCTGAACGATGTCATTAGGTAAGAAAAAAAACTGTCCGAAACAATATAAATACGACGAAAGATTTTAAAATTCAATGCAAAATTATTCTAAACGTGCGAGTGCTGATATATTTGCGTGAAAAAAAATCGCTCCTCTTCGCCAAAATGTCAGTTTCGTAAGTCGTGGGGTCTGTAATAACAACGACAAAGCAGTTTAGTCTGGTGACTACTGTCTGCAGAAGAGATACTCCTGCTTATAATCACACATAAACACAGTACTTCCGTGTCTGAACAATAGCTGAAACAGTTTTTCCGTTTCATTACTTCCAGGTTACAACAGTTGTCTACTGTCTTGTATTGGTTTCGTTTCTTAATAGTGCTTTTTTTTTTCTTTTTTTTTCATATTATCTAACACTTCGTAACAACTTCGTAATTTTTTTTTCTTGCTTGGTGCCTAATGATTAAGAAAAAGGAGAACAATTTCCATAAGAATATTTTTTTTTAAAAAAAAAGGCACAGAAAACTCGTTTACGGTGGTGAGAAAGTGACTGAAGTCGAGATGCCAAATTCTTCGGATTTTATCATGAATTTCTAGATACATATCAGAGACACAACTCCAAATATAGAAGAAATATTCGATTTACAAACGAATGATAAACTTGCAAAGTTACAAGATAGATTCTGGAGAGAAGTATTGCCAAGCAAGACATAGTGAATTGAATTTCATAGCATCAACATTGGCAATAATTTCGAGTAATGGATAGCGGCTTGGATTGAGGAATCGGAGAGCCGAGTTCGAATTCCAGTCGAATCCATTACATTCACTTACATGCTAACACCCTTGGGAAAGGTGTGAATCCTCTTTCCTTTCCCTCCAGCTATGGGTAAATAGCAGGACAGATTGGGTTCTATAGCCTTGGATGGCAACTGGTCTAGGAGAAGGAAAACTCTGAATTCAAACCTGCTCTTAGAGGAGGGTGAATGGAGTCTCTCTGAGCCTTGGTTGGCAATCCATTTAGTGTTGGTGTCACGATAAAAACACCCTTGATAGCCCTCGCGAAGCATCAAGAATTCAGCTATTTGACAAGATTATGAACTACACCAATCAAAGTATTAGTGAGTTCAATCTCGGCTGAGGCCTGAAGATGATGATAATTTCGATAAAATCATTCCATAATATATTTGACACATAATAATGCTATCTTTTTCTTATTCTTTCACACTCAGTAATCCATTGCGTCTTAGTAGCTTTATTGCCTTACTGGGGTGAAATGACTGACAACATTCAAGTAGGAAGGGAACTATTTTATTTTAATGAGCGTATTTGTAACGGATTTTGGAATTTTCGTTTCATTATTTCAGGACAATTATATCATCTTAACTCATGTAGAATTACTCAAGTTGACGGTACATATAAGAACAGGTGAATATTTTTTAAATCATTCTGTAAAAAAATAATATATTTATATAATATATCCTGATAGTATTGTAATAAATGATTGAAACCCTACGAAGGATTTACAAGAAAGAATACATTCAATATTCAAATTATAACATTAACTTTGCACTCTTGCTCAGACATAGAAACTAAAGATTTCGATAAGCCGCTTCGAAATTGGCTAGGAACAATTTAATCGTATAAAACATCTGCGTCTTCTGTGAATAATATGATTCTTGAGATTATTATTTTCATGGAACGTAGTTTATTCCTTGACCGAAAGAAAAGCGGCATCCAATTATCTTGGTTGGAGATAAAATTCCGAAACCGCGTATTATTTCAGTAACACTGTAAAGTTTATGAGATTATTATTACAGGAGGTTTCTTTTTCTACTATAAATTTCATTGAAGCTTTTGTTTAATGAAAAAGATAGAAATTCGGAAAAAATTTACAAAAGGAAATCGTTTTAGTATGTTTATTTTATATTATAAAGGGGATCATCTCAATTAAACTGTACTGATTTCGAAAACTTTTGATAAATATTTCCGGATGTTCTTTTAATCCGCTAAACTCATTTGCAAGGCTGCTTCTATAAACTTTTTGAAGAGTCGTGTTTATTTTATTGATTTCACACACACACACACACACACACACACATATATATATATATATATATATATATATATATATATATATATATATATACAGTGTAACCCGGATATAAGAGACCCGGATATAAGAGAGATTTTCTCTGGTCCCAAAGTGTTCCCATACTTACCTAAACAAAATAGACCAAACCCGGATATAAGAGAAACCCGGATATAAGAGACTTCTTCTCCGGTCCCGACAACTCTCTTATATCCGGGTTACATATATATATATATATGTATATATACATATACATATATATTTTATATATATATATATATATATATTTATTAAAGACATTTTATGTTTAACGTTCTTTTTATAGATACAAGTATTTAAGTAAATATATATATATATATATATATATATATATATATATATATATATATATATATATATATAGTGTATATATATATATAGTGTATATATTTTTCTAACACTAATGCCTTGATCGTTTCATTCTACAACCGTCAAATATACACTGATTAATGAAAAACAAAATCTCTTTTTTGCTAGAATACAGCGAAGAAAATAAATCATAAATCTGTCATATGGAAAGTGTTCACGATTTTTGCGTGTTTTACACCTGAATAATTTGTAATATCTACAGGCCATATTGTATTGAAATTCCTGTTTCCCTTGATTCACGGAAATTAGGCAACATCTAGACTGGTTACTACCTAGATGAATGACTACTTGGGAATATGAGGTATGTAAGCTTGGATGAGCGACTCGTGTAATGGATAACGGCTCAAAATTGTTAATCAGAGTGCCGAGTTCAGATCTCAGTTAGGTTTCTAATATTAACTTACGCGCAAATATCCTTGAGAAAGATATGATTCTACATGTTCAAACAGATAATTCAATCTACATATTGAAAAAGATATTTTATCATCGCCGATATGACACCGAACTACCGCCAATCATGATAAACAGGTGACTTCTTGGGGAGGCCCCGTGCCTTTAAAACCCATTGTAGTTGATTCAATATTAAAACATCTTCATAAAAAATTCTGGGTACCTTCCAATCAGCTGTTGTTCTAATCCAGTGCAGTACTTAAACAAAATTATCGTTTTGTTCTGCGAAAAATTTCAAAGTAGTTGTTTCATTTCCACCTGCAAGACAGTATCACAAATCATTGATTTTTGGGTATGAATCGTGCCAGTTTATTTTGTATGATCCAGGAACTCCTCTAGTTGCAAGATATTACAAATATTCACTTCCCAAAAAAATCCAGATTAGTAATGTGTTATTTCGTCAGATTGTATCAAATTATCATTATCTCAAAAAATAAATTCTAACGATCTAAAAATATTTCCTGGCTTCACATAACCTACAAATGGCTGATAAGCCGTAGAAAACGAATCAATGTATCAATATGAAACTTGATATCAATATAAATCAATAATAAACTGGACCTCTGTATACTTTTTGATACTTGTTCCGATGTTATTCTTTCTATACGAATAGATCGGTTAACACATTTGAAAACAGAAATGTGGCATAAAATAAGTAAATGTTCCACAGAGTATTCGAGAGCCATACTGTCTCAGAATGTATATTATTGATATTTATTTCTCAATATATATGCGCCAAAGGAAATATTTGTATTAGTAAGTGTAGTTGAATACAAGCGTAACAGAACGGACCAATTAAACCCAATTACGACTAGAAATGAGCAAAACTTTCTTTTTTTTTATTCTGATGACACAGCCAAACGTCCATTATGTTTCTTTGCGAAAAAAGAATTGTTGACTTTATTGAGTAAAATTCAATAAAAATATATTACTTTTAAATTAAAATTATTGAACAATATTTTCCCATAACCTTCCTATTTATCCAGTGATTTTTCAAACAATTACACAATTTGACACTATCGGAATATTTTATTTTTCTAGAAAATAACTAGTCTAGATGAAGTCTTGTATTATTTCATGGGGTAGTATTTTATTTTATTTTGAGAATCCAAATACGTATAACGGGCTGAAATTGACAGAAGAGTAAAATCTACATTTCATTAGAAAATTGTTTCGTAACAAATGTTAGATTTAGCGTTTTGCCGATGCAATATTAAAACATATTCATAACAAATTCTGGGTACCGTCCAATCAGCTGTTGCTCTAATCGAGTGCAGTACTTAAACAAATTTATCGTTTCGTACTACGAAAAACTTCAAAGTAGTTGATTCATTTCCACCTGCAAGACAGTATCACAAATCATTGATTTTTGGGGTAAGAATCGTGCCAGTTTATTTTGTATGATCCACGAACTCCACTAGTTGCAAGATGTTACAAATATTCGCTTCCCAACAAAAAGTCCAAATCTACTCCAGAAAAATTTATTTTAAAACTCAGAAAAAATTCCACTTAATTTGTTCGAAAATGGCATATCAAAGCGATTAATATAGCCGGATCTAAACTTTGTTATTCTGACAATATTTGATTTTTTTTTCTTATAATCTTGATTATTTTCTAGTGATGTCTGACTCTGCTTGTTCTTAACCTAGGCTGCTTTATCTGACAGTGGGGTATATTTCGGTATATTCAGGGTAAAGTTTAACAAAGTACCAGTAAAATCATTTTTATTTGTTTATCGGAAGACTCTTTTTGCATACAGACTCAGCAATATTTATTGCTTGAAAAATATATGCGTATCTATAACTTTAATGAAACCAAACACATGAAACTGTATTCATACAGTTTCACAAGAATGGACAACAAATAATCTCACCGATATAAACCTTTTTTACATTAAGAGAAAGAGGGTAAAAAAAATAATAAAAAAACTCCAAAAAACTGGACATATATTTGTATCTTTCAAAAAGACCGACAATTCATTAAAAAGTAATATAGTTGTACAGATATATGCATAACATAGCGGCTATGTACGCAGAGTGAATAAGCGACGTGCAGAGTTCAAATACCGGGAGAGGTCCTTGCGTTTCCTTTCGCTCAATTAAGTTTGGGGAAGTTGTTTTATTCTCTTCACCCCTTACTGGGTTTAGGCCATGTAATTTTGCGCACTTTTTCCTCTACACTTGTATTAGGTGACGATGTATTAAAACTATGTATAATAAAATAACCTTCATCAAGTATGAAACACTCCTGCTTCATACCTCGCACCTCTCGCCTGTGGAACACCCTTCCCTATTACTGTTTCCCTCCAACTATTCAAATGTAATGTCAATCGACACCTCCAGTTACCTTGATCTACCCACTATCCCTCTCCTCATCCTTTCTTCTATCACTCCTATCTGCCCTTGCTCCAAATCTTCTGCAACCCCCTGCATCCTAGTGGCTTCACGCCTTGCTCGGGGCGTAATGCTTAAAAAAAAAATTATAAGGGTAAGCAATATTTCTCTATCGGATGCCGAGTTATGAGATGCCTGTTCCAGTATCTAGAAAAATATACAAAATAATCGTTTTAGCTTAAAAGTCATATAATATATCTGATCGAAATGCTTTCAAAAGAAAGAAAATAAAGTATTTCAGTATAAGGCAAGGAAAATACAACAGAAAATAATAATGTCAATTGCCGATTATAAACTATGGACGCGTGATTCTATATAAATATAATGGTCAGAGATTGACGACTGATCAATCTTCCGATCTTGCATGAACTACCAAGTGGGGTAAAAACTGGCTGGTAACATTCAATGCCTCGAAGACCAAACTAGTTACATTTCATCATCGTCGACCTGACACCGAACTACCACCAATCAGGATAAAGTTATGACTCCTCGGGGAGGCACCGTGCCTTTAAAAACCATTGGACTTGATAGTCTGATCCGGCCCCAAAGGGGAACTCATACATATGATCCATTGTTAAGGATGCAGGTAAAATGATGGGCTCCTTGTATTGCTCCATAAGTGCTTGACTACTCCTGGCATCTTCAACCTTTACAAGAGTCGGATCAGGCCAAAAATAGAGTATTGTTGTCATATTTGGGAGGGGGCTGAACGGACAGCACTCTCCTCTTTTGGGTCTCCGAGCCCTTTTGAGTAACGAATTATTCTCCCCCGCCAAAACAAAAAAAATCTTTCACACAAGCGGGATGTGTCAAGCCTCTTGCTGAACTATCGCTATTTCCACGGGGTGTGCTCAGACAATCTACATTCCCTGGTCCCGCGAATTCAAAAGTTCATGGTAAGGAAAGGCCATATCACTTACGTAGAAGCAAACCACGCACATTCCCTCCGCATTCCATTGTTGAGAAATAAGTTCTACTCTAGCAGCTTCTTACCACCAAGCACTGCTCTGGGGAACCGACTCCCAAGAGGAAGTTTCCTATTTCACTACAATCTTAACATGTTCAAATCTAAGGTCAAGCGTTATCTTCCACTCCTATCCGCACAATTTGCCTCCTAACATAACTCTCTACCTGGAGTGGTCCTCGGGCCTGTAAAAGTATGAATCTTATCGTAAAGAATGTTGAAAATAGTTAAATATTTAAGACTTGAAAAAAAAAAAACAGATTTGGTTTCAATTAGACGAATAAAACATTCCAAAATACACTGTCTCTGTAGTAAGATTCTAATAATTTAGCGTTTCTCTGCATATTTCATTAATATCTTAGACATATTTTTTATGCTATCAGATAAAGACCGCTTAAACTCACCTGTCACAGAAAAAGATGATACGCTCGAAAGAGTTGATAATATTCACTGACATGACAAGGAGTTTGTTGATATTTCTGAGTAAAGAAAAAAGAAAGAAAAAAAAAACGTTGACGATTTTCCTCTCCAGGTGATGGCTGTCTCTCGGGTATGTTTTTACCCAATCGGATAGAACACTGAATGCGAGAGAAAAGCGTTAGAGATTGTTGATGTTCCTCTGGCGGAATGGAATGAAATGCGAACAGGGATACAGAAAATGTCAGCCGATGGATAGGTTTCGATTAAGAGTGTCTTCATGCGTCTCCAGCGTTCGGTCAAGCAGCAAGTGCGAAAAACAAACGTCATCTTAAAACTTGACATTTACCAGTCGAGTGTGAGGATGGGAAAGAAAACGCAAGTTAAAAGACGTATTGTACAATTTTTATATTCATAGTTAAAAGACAAGTCAGTCCGCTGGATAGAAAAGACAAACATATTGAGCCTGTTTCGTCTCTGAGGCAGTGGCGAAATTCCCAATAGCGGTAATATCTAGGGTTCGAGTTCAGGGAAAAAGCAATGACTCACAGTCGATATTTTTAAGACGGCAAAGGCAATCCCGCTTGAGTAATTGAAACGAGACAGTCTTCTTCCTGCCACTTCTCTTCAGATATCTTTCTTGCTTTGAAGCGACTTGACGCAACAGTTCTACAGAATGATATCGAGAATTCGATGTACTGAATGAATATTTAGGAAAAAACGTAGAGAAAAGAAACACATATTCGAATCAGAGAAAAACTATTGAAATTTCCCCGGTAAATAATAAAGAGAGAACTCTTGAAGAATTTGATACTCATAGCACATAGTGAAATCAAAAATAGACAGAGGTAAGCAACAAATTATCTACTTAAGAACTTTGTGTAAATAATGGACAGAAGAGATATTAAAATTATTTAGAGTTACAGACAAGAGGAGGTTGAAGAGTGCCATTATCTTGCAGATGATAAAGGGACATGGCAGAGAGAAAAAAATGTATAGCTTAACGAAAATAATAATTCTAATCTAGAAAATACATATTTTCTTAAACATTTCAAAGCCCAGGAACCATTCAAGTTCGAACTGGTCTCGTCGCGAGAACCCAACAGTCTCCCTGCCGGATGACCTTGGTGCGTCAGTCAGTTATGTCCTATTTTTTACGCCCCTGAATCAGCTGCCTTCATCTAGTCGAAGAGTCTGGACTTTTTAGAGATAACTTCAACCGCCAGTCAAACGCTTTCTCCAAGCTCAAGAATTCCTTATCCATTAAACTTTCTCCGCTTATTTCCATGCATTCATGTTTTTAAACAGTATCATAGTACCATCAAAAAGCTGTTATTTTTATAACTGTTAAACCTTTCGCTGGAGTGTATACGTTGTTATCGAAAGTGTGTTTTTTTCAGACACGGACAAATATATACGTCCAATATATAACTTTAAAAAAATCACCTACAGACGTGTTTATACGACGATCTTGATGAATTTTAACGCTCTTCTGAGCATGAAAAGAGTCCAATCGTCAACTGGCAGAGGTGTTAGCTTTTGTTCGGGTATTTCAGTGTGCCTCAATTCATTAAATATTATATTAAAACAAATGAAAAAATTCTTCTGAAAATGAAACGTTTTCTCCAAAACCATTTGCGGGGAAAGTTGCTAGCAACACCGGTGATTTTAACCTTTCACAAACATAGCCAGAGATGAGGGGAGTCATGCCTGATCTTAGACCGTCCTTCACTGATATTCCTGCGGATAGTAAAACATAACGGGGGGGGGGCGCACGATTATTGCAGAGACGGAGCAAAATAAGAATAAACTCTAGCAATGCAAACAAGAGAGCAACAATTCCTGAATAAGATCTTTGACTGAACGTAAGCGGATAAGGTAAAGAATATGTAGGATAAATGACAGTTGATTTTAACCCGGTCAAAAACGCAATAGATGTTCTGGGTATCTCGAGCAGAGATATACTAGCAATACTGTATTTCGCCATTCTCTTCGTATTATATTACTAAAAACTAAGTTCTACTGGAAAGGCTTCTTCCCGGTGAACCGACTCCCAAAAGGATGCTTCCACGACCACAACAATTTTAACTTTTTTCCAGGCTAGCGTTAAACTTTATGCAACCCACCTCTCCATATAAATTGTTCTACATATATTTTACGCTTACTGCACATATAATAACACATTCAGTGGCCTTTTGGGTCGAGGAGATTCTTGGACTTGCAGTGAGTCGAAAATTAATAAAAAAAACGGAATCGATCTGAAAATATTACTCACCCAGGACCTCCTAGACAGAGTAGTAGAAGAAAGAGAGAAAAAAGGACGAACTACAAAGAATAATGAATTTATGGCCATGAGCTAAGACATAAAATCCAAGATGCGAGTTAGGAATTGCAGATATAAAGAACTAACACGTCTGGAAGTTTAAATATCCGTGAAACATTTAAATAGAGGATGGAAAATGCAACACCGAGATCAGAACAAGTATTGGACAAGGGAGAGAAGCATTCCAAAAGTTAAGCAAGGTATTGGGGATGATTTTGTATTTAATTTTAACTGAAAATTTGTATTGTTTTATGTGTGTATCGAAACTGAAAAATAATGGAAGCATTAGTAATTAAAAAGAAAAATTCGGCACTCAATGATATCAGTTAAGAACAAGTGTACTGACCGGGTTTGAAAATTAAAAAAGGCCTATAACTCTAAATGCACACATAAAGCAATCTGTATATTCAGTTAAAATTAAAAATAAAATCATGCATGACATTGGTTGATTATAGCCGAAAGCGCACGGACATAGAGAACA
>CAHIKZ030000594.1:1152500-1160000 GCA_903632075.3 Acanthosepion pharaonis
GGATATCAGGTTTAAGTTAGAAATAAAAAAAATATGTTGATATCAGTACTGGTTGCACTGTAATCATAAAAATTAGTTATATCCGGTTTAGACTGGAATAAAATGCTCAATATACGAACGGGTTATACCATGATCTTAAAAGATGACGTGTATCTGGTTTGTACTAGAATAAAATCGTTGGCATGGCGCATATCCGGTCAAGGCTAGAAAAAACAAAGGCTGATATAAGTACGTGTAACTCTAGAATCATAAAAGATCACGTATATCTGGTTTATTCTAGAATAAAAAAAAAACGTTGATATATGTACGGATTACGCATGAATTTTAAAAGATGATGTATATCTGTTTTACGCTAGAATAAAAAGATTGATATAAAAACGGGTTAAGCTAGAATCATAAAGGATGGCGGATATCCGGTTTGCGCTAGAATGAAAAAAAAGTTGATATAAATACGGGTTATAAGATGATCATAAAAGATAATGTATGGCCGGTTTACGCTGAAAAAAAAAAGGCTGGTATGAGTATGAGTTACATTAGAATAATAAAAGGTAATGTGTATCTGGCTAAAGCTAGAAATAAAAAAAATGTTGATATAATACTGGTTAATAATAATGAATTATATCCGGTTTTTGCAAGAATAAAACGGTTAATATACGTACGGGTTACTTACAACCATAAAATATGGCGTCTATCTGTTAATATTTAACAGTCCCCACTGACGAGGGATATATGTGGCACAAGTCCGAGCTTAACGTGGCTCATCCGAGAAAAAAAATCGGCCAAAAATCCCCGTAGAAACCGCATAAACGGGTTAGGATCTGTCTACTTCCACGGAAAAAAACTCAGCCCTTCGGCATAGCCTCGTTCGGGTCCTCTACCCAAAGGCAGAGAGTTCAACAGCTGCTGCGAAAAGTCACAGCCTCGGTAGAACAATCTATTCGATTGTTATGGTGTCCATCTGTTTTAAACTATCATTAAAAGGTTTAATATAAGTACAGGTTCAACCAACTCATAAACGATGACATATATTCGATTTACACGTGAATAACATCGTTGATATAGGTAAGGGTTACACGGGAATCCTAAAAAATGTTGTTTATCCTATTTACGCTAGAATAAAAAGTTATATATAAATACGCGTTACACTAAAGATTATGTATATTCCGTTTCTTGATGTTGATATAGTTACGGATTACACTGAAATCCTAAAAGATAACGTATATCCGGTTTACGCTAGATTCTAGTGTAACCCCCCCCCCTTTAGGTTGATATAAATAGGTGTTTCACTAGCATCATGAATTATGACGTATATCTGGTTTACGCTTGAGTAAAATAGTTGATACGAGCAGCATGGCCCGGCGTTGCCTGGGCTTGATTCAAAAATCGTACGACTCATACAGCAATCGCTATCACTTGACTTAAAATATTTAATGAAACGTACCCTCACTGGTATAATGTACAAGATTCGATATTAAAATATTTTCTTATTAAATAACATGATAATTTTATTTTAAGACTAGCAGCATGACCTGGCCTTGCCCGTGCTTGATTCCAAAATCGTACGACACATACAGCAATCGCTATCACTTGACTAAAAATATTTTTGCCCTTCCTTGCCTTTAAAGGAGTGCCCTTTGACATGCCGATGTTGCTACATGCCTTACTTCTTGCCTATCTCACACTGCGATTTTTTTCTAAGCTCTATACTAAACATTAAGTCTGTTACGAAAAAAGAACTAAACAAAATGAACACAAAACGATCAGCTTTAAAAAAGGACTCGTAACTGGAAAGACCGAATGAAAAAAGAATGTTAACAACAAATACTTCTTCACACCCAACCCAGTTCTCCGGAATCAGAATCAACGTTGAGTTTAAGCAAGTTAATTAGCCAACTGGAGTAAAGTGTCATGCAGATTTAAATTTTTCCCACTTGTGACGAATTCAGCTATCGATTTTTTTTGCATGCTAGCATGCAAGTTAACATTCGTGTCAGTCAGCTGTTGGCTCTCACGCTGGCCAATAGAATCTTCCTGCCTATTCGTGGAACCAACTATAGGCTCTCACTCTGGCCAGTAGAAAATGGGCACAAACTACAAGAAAACTGCCGTAGAAGCATGAAAAAATCGATTATTTCCACAATCGATGGGTGTCGGGAAATGCAAAGTCGGTCTGGGTCTTCCCGCTAACTTGGAGCATGTGCATGTAAATTTTGGTGCAAATCCGTCGAAAATTGCGGCCGTGAATTCGTTACACACACACACACACACACACACACATCCTGCCTTTTATAGATAGAGATTAATCATAAAAATGGACGCCTATCCTCTTTAAGCTAGAATAACAAATTTTCATATAAATACGCATGACACTAAAATCATAAAAGTTTACGTATAGCCGGTTTACGCTGGAATGAAATGTTTGTTATCAGAACGGTTTTTCCTTTTTAAGGGAATTCACCCCAAGCAAGGCGAGAGGATTGAGAACAAGAGTAAAAAGTCATGTTTGAGAAAATGATACAGATAAGGACGGGAAACAAGCTCAGAGTGACAAATGTCGATTGACATTACAATTGAATATTTGAAGTTTATAGTCATCGGGAAAACAAGGGATGTGAGTTCCACAGAATAAAAGTGTGAGAGAGGAAGCTGTTTGAAAAGAAAGATTAAATTTTACCGTTTTGACAGTGATAAGGTGGTAGCAAGATGACAGCCTGTTAGCACGTTTAAATTCATGTAATCCGGGAAATGGCGAAATTAGCTCATCGGAACAGTTGCCACTAAAATATTTGTAGAAGAGAATGTGGGATAGTAATTGTAGACTTATATGCCAGATCAGAAACCTATTATCTTGCATATATATATTTGGATTTTATCAAGGACTTCGAGACGTACAGCGGGAGCAGCAGACTATATAGTACAGTAATATTCCATGCAAAGACGGATGGTCGATTTATAAATTTGAAGGACGGACTCAGGTGAAAAAAAACTTTCTGGCACGACACAGAGAGCCAAATTTCCTTGCGGTATATGAAGCTCTTGATTCCATGTATCTATTCCACATCATGTCAGTGAACAGCGTGAGACCAAGCAGGCTTAACGAGGCACTCTCTATGAGTTGGAAATCAGTCATTCTGATGGGAGGCAGGAAGAGATCTCTGTGGTGGGTAAAGGAGAGCAGTTTTGTTTTGGAGACATTAAAGTTTACAAGCCATGTTCTGTCCCAGTGAACCACAAACTGGAGGTCCTTTTCGAGGTCAGCAGCCAGGTTAGTTTTAGATTTACTATTGAGGCAGGGTTAAATAGTGGTGTCGTCCGCGTAGATGCCAACTTGGGAACTGATGACATCGGTAAGGTCATTGATGTAGATCAGGAAATGTTTAGGGTCAAAGATAGAGCCTTGTGAGACACCAGCGTTCGTGATAAAGGAGCCGGAAGAAAACACTTTTAGGACGACCTTCATTTCTCGGTTCGACAGGAATGATTGTATTGTCAAATAATTCTCTTTTAATACCGTATCCCTGAAGCTTACGAAGAAGTCCAGCATGCCAAACCCTATCAAATGCTTTAGAGATGTCTAGAGCCATGGCTCGAACTTCTCCATTGTTGTTGTGTGGTCGATATACAAATCCAGTTATGGCCGTGAGCACGTCAGCGGTAGATCGAGCAAAGTGGAAAACCTATTGCCTGTCGTAGAGCAGATTATGTGAAGTAATGTGCTTTAGAAATCCGGCGTTGCTTAAAACCTCGAAGACTTTACCAAAGAGGGGTAGGGGACTGATAGAACGGTAGTTAGAAGGGTTAGAGAGGTCAACATTGTTTTTAAATCAGGCACGACTGATGAGGTCTTCCAACAGACTGGAAAGCAAGAATCGAGGAGGCAGTAATTGTAATGTTTAGAGAGGACAGGAGCCAATTGAGGAGCGCATTTTCTCAGGAGAAATGACTAGTATCCTGTCCCCACCACTAGCCTTATGGGAGTCTAATTTAGAGATCATGCCCAATGCCATCGTTGGGGTTATGTGGATCTCACTCAATAGAGCCTTAGTTCGAGTGATAATGTCCTGTGTGTGTACATTAGATAGGTTTTGCGTCGAACTGGGTGAATACTTACCAGCAAAGTACTCAGCCTTATCGGCTGAGGGGGTTAGAACCTCAATTTGGTTGAATAAAGGGGTTTTTAAGCGTTTGCTATTTCTCAGCACGCTTCTGGATGATCCGCCCATAGTTTTTTGAACCAAAGAATCATACAAAAAACAGTTATATCCACTTTACGTTGAAATAAAATGGTTGATATAAGAACGGGTTACCCTAGAATCTTAAAAGCTATCGTGTATTTTGCTTATGCTTGAATAAAATAGGTGATATGTCATAAAAGATGACGCCTATCTGGTTATGGCTAAAATAAAGAAAAGGCTGATATAAGTACGTGTAACTCTAGAATCACAAAAGATCATGTATATCTGGTTTATGTTAGAATAAAAACATTGGTATATGTACGGGTTACGCAAGAATCATAAAAATGGCATATGACCGATTTACATTATAATGAAAGGTTTGATATAAGTACGGTTTACATTTTTATTTTTTGCGATTCCGGTAATTTTGAATAAAGTAATTCAAGAGACGTGTTGAAGAGACGAAACCCTAAATTAAAACGTATTTCAATAGAAATGTCATAGCTATCTAATTTTTCAATGTTCCTCTTGCTGCTGCTTAAACTGTACTTGGTGGCATTGATTTGTAACAAACAACCATCATCAAGCCTGCTCCATAGGAAAACGCCATCTTTCTTCCCAAAATGAACGTATGAGGTATAAAAATATCAATGAAACTTTTAGTTGATGAAATTTCTTTACCCTTTCAAAAATGTAAAATACAAACAAATTCACTTATTTATTTCCCTTTTACATCATGAGTTTTCGTTGCTAATGTTCCAGTCGTAATTACTGTATATGTGAGTTTTCTTGTATATTGTTTTAGATATTTATATCATTCGTGACATTAAGAAGCCTGTCATATTTAATTTAATGTGCTTAAAAGGTTATTAAACAGGATGTTTCTATGGCATATTGCATAGCAAGAATTTTAAATAAATATTTCCTGTCATTAAGAAAATATATTTTGTTCAATTTAGGAATGAAAATAAATATATCACGATTTTTTTCCGGACTTATTTCATCTCCAGATTTTCTCAAAACAGTTTACAGCTGTTTACTTCAAAGAATTTCTTCAGGTTCGTCTTGCGATTCAGAATACTGTGTTTATATGTGCGTAATATATACCACAAATGGAGTAAATGTTATTTTGTGTCCATGGGTTTCCAGGTTTATTTTCAGACGAATTACTAAGCGAGATCATGAAAGTTCATGTATATGCGTTAGTATGTCCATATGGTTCTAACTTGATTACTTATCATCAAGTGGTTAATTGTATCGACTGGCTACAAACACCAACACTTTGCTTAACCAACCAACCAGCCAAACAATCTTTGTTGTCTGATTCTTTCACCTCCTATTCTTCCCACTACCCTATCAGTTATTTCGATCTCAACTTATAGTGTGGCCTACTTCTATTCCCCGCACATTACTAGATTTTAACACGTTGACTGCAAGATGTCAATTACGAAAGCTGATTTCAAACGCCAGATTTATAACAGCCAAGTTAGGCAATAAATAATTTTCATGAGTTGATTCGTAGCTTCAACTGAAGTCTTAATACTGTTTTCACACTAAAACCTTCAATATGAATAAACTTACTGTGAGCGTCCATAGACGAAAATGCGATCAGTAAAGGCCATATATTAGATAACTCATAGTCGGCTTTATAGTAGGAACTGCGAACGAAACTAAACAGATGCAACAATTTAGATATCTGAAAAGCGTAATACCAGTGGGGAAGAAAGTGCAATTCGGAATTCCGAGCGCGCAATGGGATAGAGAATGATTACAGCCAAAATCTGAGCAAAATGTTATGATCCAGAAGAATATCGTTAGAAACAAAGACTAATGAAATATTATGTATTATCACTCTCCCAATATGGTAGTGAATGTTTGACATCTACTCACAGATGAAGAGACTAGAAAAAACAAAAAAAACAGAAATGTGGTTTTATAGAATGATGCTGACAATACCATAGACCGAAAATTTGAGCAACCGAGAATTTTTACAGATAATGGCATGACACATGCTTAACACAAGGAAGAGACAGCTGAACTGTCTGGCTCACCCAATGAGGAACAAAGTCTTGGAACATTTTATTGAGACAGGACAGATTGAAGGTAAGAGGGCTAGAGAAAAACAAAACACAAGCTACCATGGCGGAGCTGGGTTTTAGAGAAATAGCAAAAAGACAAAAGATATTAAGAGCGACAAAAGTCAGGAAAATGTGGAGGGCCATGATAAACTTCTTGAACGGTCACGGCATTTAGAAGAAGAAGAAGAAGAAGAAGAAGAAGAAGAAGAAGAAGATTCAGTTAAATTGTGGTTGGCAGTCAAGGTGTTAATGTCTCTCAGTGTGTTACTTGTCGAATTTCTTCTGGTCTTATTTTTCGAGAGCGCACTGTTTTAAATTTGTAAACAGTGTTACAGCCCAATATTATGCATGCAGATAATCATCAAGTTTTATTCTAGTGCGAATATTATTTTGGTATAGTTTGGAATATTATACATGCATTTCTTGGTCAAATATTCTTCCACTGGGAATATTATTTGGAATGGTGTGGGATATTATCCAAACAGTTGCTGACAAATGAGAATAGTACTTTCTTAAGTTTTCTCTGTAGCGGCATGGTAGCCATTTCGATTCTATACTGTAGTTATATGTTATAGAAGTCAGGCCATTTTAATATATATTGCTTTAAATTTTGTTGCGCTAAAAGATATCATTCATTAATTAACAGAATCCTTTATTGTCATTTTCATGACATTTCGGCCGTTTTAAAATCCGGTCATCTTCAGCTGATTGGAATTTCGAAAAGAAGACTTTATTTCGTTCACTGGGGTAGATTGTTCTATTTCTGTGTACCATAGCTTTTTGAATGTCTCAGTTACCTTCCTTTAACTCAACTCAAGTTGTTTTTTGTTTTTGTTTTTTTTTTTGTTTTTTGTTTTCACTGCAGTAGCCAGCTATTGAAGCCACAACTGTTTGGATCTAGTCATTGGATCCAGCCAAGACTTTTATACACTGGACCATGTTTGCTTAAAATTATAGCGAAAATTATATTCAAGTCAAAATAACTTAGCGTCCCCGTTAACTTGTCATGTCTTGTGAGACTCACACTTCTACATACCCTCCCTCTACACTCACACACACAAGCATGCACGCACACGCAACATGCGCACGCACAAACACACGAGCGCACACACGTATATATTTACATATATATATATATATATATATATATATATATATATATATATATATATATATATGTTTGTGAAAAAATGTGTATATAAATATAAACATATATATATATATATATATATATATATATATATATA
>CAHIKZ030000594.1:1165000-1222500 GCA_903632075.3 Acanthosepion pharaonis
ACATCTTTGTTAACTTCCAGTACTGATGTAACAATATTTTATTAGCATAATATATGTAGCTGAGTGTTTAGAAGGTACGCTTTCTGTCCATGTGACCCAGGCTCGAAACTCACCACGGTTGATTTGGCAGGAAGGAGGCTTCAATTATCGCTATGGAGGTGGAATGATTCCAGACTGAAATGTCTGAAAAACATACCATAGGTTAACCCAAGCCTTGTGGGTGAAATTGGGTAAACAGAAAAATTGGGGGCCGTCGATAGTTGTGCTAGCACGAAGTCACAAGTCATCGTGACCGAGGGATTGAGTGTGCCGGCCTTAATCAGATTGTTGATCACGCTTGATAACATGGTCTCTTCTAGAAACTGTAACTAAGGTCTGCTCAGCATAGTTGCAGTATAACCACAAGTGAGCTCTGTGGCTGTTGAACAATCACAAATGTGCCTCAGCGAGCGTCTGCAAAAAGGATTGGCTAACAGCCAAAGTAGACGGGTATAATCGAATACGAGTCACCAGCTATAATATATATATATATATATATATATATATATATATATATATATAAATTCCCAGATGAATTCTGTGGCCAAGACAGATTGGTATCAAATGACAATTGGAAAAAAATCATACATTTTGCCGACGCGTTTCGTCTTCCGACTTTTTCAAGCGTCTATCTTTTTAATTTTAAATTTTAATGTATCTATAACAACAAAAACATTTCGATTTCATTTTGCCTTGAAAAAGTCGGAAGTAATTTAGATGAGTAAAATATCCACGAAGAATTAATTTGATGCTTGCTAGCAATTTAAATGTTTAACATTTTTAAAAATAATTTAGTGATTTCGTATAAGTTAAATACTGTATTTATTAACACATTCATAGAGAACACATTAAAAAAAATTAAAACTATAACAGTTTCTTTACCCGACCAATATATATATATATACACACACACGCTCACATTCACCGGTTACGATTAGTAAATTATCGCCACATTATAATTTTAACTTCGCGCATGCGCGTTTAATTTTTTTGATTTTGTTAACTGCACGGTGTAATAGTTCGGCATTGTCTGTGAGGAAAAGTGCATCATGCCGCAACTCACTCCGCTACAAGTTTGGAATCGGCATGCTTTATTGCTTGGAAGCCGGAAACACCAATAGGACACTTTCAGAGTGTTTGTATGTCAATATGAGTTGATTCGTAAAGATATAAATAAGTCTAATGGTGTTTACAAAGGTACGGTATCTCGAAAACTAACCCTGATCGGTCTAATAAGAAAATTAATCCGAATGTGTTGCTGATGGCCTCGGCGTCAACACGGAGACCTATATAATGTGCCTTGAGGAGGTAGCGGTGGCTTAGGTCACGTGCGCGGCCAGACACTGTGTCTACTAACAGGATTTTGCATATACAAGAAGCCGAGCACGGTCATTTATTCGACTACATCACTCCTTACACCAGTCCACCTAACTCCCCAGACTTATGTGTGGCTCAACTGAGCGAAAGACTATCAAAATTCCTTGTAACACCAAAGATGAACTGAAGGCAAGGATTATGACAGCATTCACCAACTTAAACAAGATGAACATCCAGAAGAGTTGCAGGAGATTGCGAATTCGTCTGAATGTCGTGTTTGAAGCCAATGGTGATTTTATTGAATACATTTAGTCTTTATTATTTCAACATACTTGTGTGTAATTTTCGTAAAAAAATAACTTTTAAAATAAGATGTCCGTGTTATTTTAACTTTTGGGTAATTTAGACACCCTGTATATAAGTTTGTGTCTTTGGGGAGATATTACGTTAATTTCAGGTCACGCACACAAACAGACACCCACATTCATATATACGAGCTTTTTGTACATTGTTTTATGTAACATCTCCGTAGAGCCAATATCGGCATCTCTTTTAATATAGCAGGAATGCTTGCGAAAACAGACTTTCCATGATTTAAAAGGAAATCGATATGAAGGTAGACCATTAAGAATATATTTACTCTGTTCTTTCTTGGAAATTAAATGGAATCATATCAGCGACCTCAATCCTAGAAAATAGTTTCCAAATGTGTATGTGTACGCATGAATATTCAGTTGCACCAGCTTGCCGTTCAGATAAGAATATTCGATGAAGATTTTCGGAACTTTCAAACAGGAGTATTTATATTTTATCTTAATGAAACGGTCCGATATCCAGACTAACGTTTTTACGCGTCTATGTCCTTATCGGCCAAATAGCCTTTTCGTGTATGCATGTATGTTTCTGTGTCTGTGGATTTTACTCTACGGGTTATCATAATAATAATAATAATAATAATAATAATAATAAACATTAATATCGTGTTCAGACGAACTGCACGCATTAGTTCCACATGTTCTAACATTCACTGCGAAGTCCCGCCATGCTACGCGTATTGTAGCAAAACTATTTCATTCCCTTTGTATTCCATCAGTGAGATGTAAGTTCCGTTTGAGTAGCGCCTTCCCGCGAATGGCTGCTATGGGAAACCGCCTCCCAAGAAGTTTTTTTCCTGATCACTACAATGTAAAACTATTCAAGTCTGGGGTTAATCGTTATGTTTCCCAAATATGCGCATAAATTGTTCCTCTTAGGTACTCTACTATGAGTGGTCGGGCCTTGTACAGTTGTAGATCGTGAACATCACGTATATATATATATATATATATATATATATATATATATATATATATATATATATATATATACAAAATCCCTCCAAAAATATTGTAACGAGTTCAAAGGCCAGTTCTCTCAATGGACATGGCTTTGCTGGAGATGCCATGATGTAGATATCGGGATGGACGCTTCTTTGTAAATGTAAATGGAGTTGCTTTCCTTGCTCCTTTTTTTTCCTTGCCCTCGCCACCATGTAAAGCCCTGGCTTTACCGACCTATTTCATACCTTTTTAGCATATTTCAGGGAGACGTTTTCAAATCGTAATTTATACAAGGGAATTTATACATTATCTTTGTTATTGAAAAAAAAAAAAGATTTTTTATTGGAATGGTTGGCAAAACATCGGCTAATTGCAAATTGATTCAAACAATTACGAAATGTTAAGTAAAAAGGATTTCCTTATAGTTGGTTTATATATTTTAAACATTTATGAATATTAATTGTTTTCACATTTATATCTTTATAAATTAGTAAATGATAAATATTGCATTAGCTCCAATTGTATTAACATTATAATATTGTAAATATAAAATGATTTTTGTAAATAAACAATCTAATCTATTTTATTTAATATTTTGTTGTAAATTCTCAAGAACAAAATATATATAAAGAAATGATATTTTCATGTTTTTAACTGAAAAATAACGTCAGTGATTGTCAAGATTATGGAAAAAATAGCGTTTCTCTATATTCCAGTTGCTAAGTACTTTCTGTTTTTGTTTTTATTAGTTACTTTGTTCATTTCATTTCATTTTCGTATTTTGCTTTGATTAAGTCCACATTGGACGAAACGCGTCAGCAATTACCAGTTTTCCTATTGTCATTTTTATTCATAAATATTGTCTTCTCTACTGGTTAAATCGTAGAAATGCTTATATATATATATATATATATATATATATATATATATATATATATATATATATATATATATATATATATATTCTTCAATTCTAGTCATCACTTTTTTAAAACATTAAACATTGCTAAAAAGTGATGTTTTGTTATGGTAAAAGCCGTCCATTTGACACAAGGTCTTATTACAGGAACGTTTATATATGTTTATGAAAATGTTGATCTCCTCATGACTGAGCAAGGTTGTTACTGTGTCAATTGAGATGTACAAAACATGGAGAATTATTTTTTTCTCGCCTACCTTTGCTTTGTACTTCTCTATAAATGTATCCCTGGCGTATCTGGCGGACACCCTGATAATCATGATGCAGTTTCTTAGGTAATATTTTCTATCATCCCTCTGACGCCTTCAGAAAACAGGTTTATTTAACCGGAGAGAGTGCGTAATCAAGGGTCATAACTCTTGTCCATTCTGTCTTTTACAATAAAAAATAATTCAGGAAAAAGATTTGGAATTTGGTTGGTCTCTTCTACCCAACCTGCGTAATTTCCCTAATTCAAGCGATTTCTTTAATGATTTCAGTCCAATTAAAGCGATAATACAACTAAGATACAAAGGATTACTACGAGTGAAAGAAAATTAGAATTCTTTAAAAGAAGGGACCGGGAACCCAATCCTAAACAGGAAATCTTTATATCTTTACAGTTGTTCAAAAGAAGGGGGAGGAATATTAACCGGGCAATCGACTAACTTCCAAATCATATTATGATTTATTATGAGTTTTGATCACTATTAAACATTTTGATGTGGAAATCTGTCTCCAATGGAAACCAGATTAAAGAGGTGGCTGAATACACCAAAACCTACGAAATTTTACTCGAAAGGTATAAAAAAAGAACCCTATGCCATTGCATATAATGGTGAATTTGTAATTAACTAAAATGTAATTTTACTTTCTTTTTTTTTACTATTTGCACTATGTACAATGTTCGGACTATTGTCCTGGTCTTCGTTGCCATATTCACGATGTTTCGATCGTTTTACACTTGGGTATTCTTCAATTGATTGGAATTTCGAACTGAACCCTTTATTTCGTCCACCGGTGTAGATTGTTCTATTTCCACATGACATGCCCCTTTCGGATGTGTCGGTATCACTCATCTCCCTTTATCTCAACTCACCAAGTTTCTGTTGACATCAGCTCTAGCCAGGTATTGAACTCACAACTCTTTGGGTCAAATCATTGGATTCAACTAATGTCGGGAATATGGCAAAGAAGATGAGGACAAAAGTCCGAGAAATGTAAATAGTGTAAATAATTAAAATACCTTATCTTAGAAATAATATTTCCAAATATCTAGAAAAAATAAACCTGTTTATTAAATACAATTTTTAATGATCTATTTAGAAACCGTTTACTCAAGTTGGCATACACTTTGTAGATTAATTGTCAGTTGTCAGGGGTCAATACAATGTTTGCTAATAGTGTGTGACAGTTTTATCTAGTGTAATGATGAGATAATTTTTCTCGGTTGATGAATAACTCAAAACTGGCGCTACACTCTTTCTATCATAGATATAATCTAGTAACACCCTGTTGATCACACATCTACATTCCGCATTAAAATTGGTGATTAAGAATTCAATTTACATGTACGTCTTCGCCCGACTTACATCTTTGACTTAAGAGATAAGTATTTGAAAACGTTATTCGTATCCATAACCACTGGGATTAGTATTGCTCTATTTATAAATTATTACATTATCAGCTTCTTTAAATAGTTCTATGTTTGTCAACCCATATATCCGCTTCTGTATTTCCCACTTAATTTTTCGTCAAACTCTTTTTATTGCATACTGGAACTCTTCTGTTTTTTTATACTTGGTTGTAACTTTCATATATTTTTAATTTATTTATTGTAAAGTCCTATTATGTTTAATATGATTCCAAAGCTGTGTTCAAAGCTAGTCTCTCTTTTGAAAGAGTAACGGTTTTGTTACACATGGGAATTTGATATATTTCAAAATAACTAAATATATATCAATACCAATAATATTTTATTGTGAAATATAGACTTGTCATCATTCCATATACCACATAACATGTGTGCTTAGCCTTGGATAGGGTAGAATGGAGATCAACTTGTGTTAATGGACTCAGCAGTTTTCAATCTGCTTGTCTGAATCATCTTCAAGAAGCGAGAGCAAGATCTAAAAGGTCATCCAATCTAAGAGTGATCTAATCTCACATTCCTCACAGTTGCTCCATGTGTGGCATCCTTTGTATATCACTAGCGGTCCTTAAATGCCACTGCAGATTATGGCAGCCAATTTCATAATTGAAATAAACTAAGCTGTCAGATCCTCATGAGTCGAAACCGACGGGAGAGTCCATTATATATACAGTGGGTAGTAAAAGTATTTAACACAATGGTTTTTCTTACATATCTCAAAAATTAACAGATAAATTTCAACGAAACTTACAGGAAATATTTAGACGAACATTGTCGATCAAAACATAGAAGGAAAATTTAAAACCACTGTTTTGAGAAACATTTATTAACAATAAATAAAATAATCCATATGCAGATGTATTTAACACCAATGCAAATATTATGCTAGAAGAGACGTGTCGTCATGATTCCTACCCATATTGATATGTTGTGATATGTCGAACAATTCAAGTGATAACATCTCTGAGACACTGCAGCTATTCTGTTGCCACTACTGCAAGAAAATGGTGAAAACATAAGAACTGTCAAACGACATGCGCAAGAAGATCATAAAGAATCACAAAGATGGTAAGGGATATAGAAAAAATGACTACAGTTGGTGCTGTTGTTCGAAAATGGAAAAAATCGATATTATTGAAAATATTCAAAGGAGTGGTCGTCCCCGTATCTTAAATGAGGCTAATGAGCGATACATGTGAAGAAAAATCCATTTTCAACTCGTCGAGAAATTCAGAATGATTTGAAAAATTCCGGAAATGAAGTCAGTAAAGATACAATTAAAAGATCACAGAATCGTGCAGGTCTCACTCCAAGATCACCGAGAAAGACTCCATTACTGAAACGCCGACATGTACAAGCCCGTTTGAATTTTGTAAAGAAATATGAAATTGAATCTAATGATTTCTGGGGAGAAAGTAATTTGGTCAGACGAAACGAAAATTGAGCTTTACGGACGAAACATACTCATGTATGGAGGAAAAAGGAGCGAAATACGAGCCAGCAAATACCATCCCTACAGTCAAACATGGGGGTGGAAATATTATGATGTGGGGGTGTTTTTCCTCAAATGGAGTAGGGAAAAGGAAAATAATCGAAGGAACAATGAATGCTGCAAAATACACTCAAATTTTGTCAACTCAACTCTTGAACAGTGGCACATCTTTGGGACATGGTCATGAGTTTGTATTTCGCAAGACAATGACCCGAAGCATACTGCTAAAACAACTAAGAATTACTTTAATAATAATAACATTAATGTCCTGGAATGGTCAAGCCAGTCATTGGATTTAAATCTAATCGAAAATTTGTGGAAACTATTAAAATTACGAGTTCATAAAAGAAATCCATTGAATTTCAACAAATTAAAGAAAATTTGTTAAGAAGAATGGGTCAAAATACAAACAAGTACCTGAAGAATCTAGTTGAAGACTATGGGAAACGATTGGAGGCTGTGAAGCAAAACAAAGGCAACTTTACTAAATATTAGTAAAGTGTGTTAAATACTTTTGCATATGGGTTATTTTATTTATTGTTAATAAATATTTCTCAAATCAGTGGTTTTAAATTTTCCTTCTATGTTTTGATCGACAATGTTCGTTTAAATATTTCCTATAAGTTTCGTTGAAATTGATCGGTTATTTTTTGAGATATATAAGAAAAACCAATGTGTTAAATACTTTTGCTACCCACTGTATATATATATATATATATATATATATATATATATATATATATATATATATATATATATATATATATATATATATTGTCTATCGCTTTAAACATTATACTTCCTAGATACGCGTGCTTGAGAAGATATCTGTATTTATTTTTAAACAGTTTAATTGAGATATACCGGTTTGGGAATAACTTAATATAAAATTGTACTTTTCAGAAACCATCGAATCTACTTCAATCTACGCGTGCTTCACAGAAAAGGTTTTAAATCAATTCACTGTTTATGAAATGCATAACTATCCGTCATTTTTCTATGAATGCTATTATTATCTTGAAAAAATAATATTTTTGCTTGCTTTATTTTTATAATAATACGCCTTCTTATAACAAATGATTTAGAGCGAGCTTTTTTATTTTACACTTAATTAGTCAAAAGCCAAGTAGACACAGCTTTGGGCAGCATATGGGCTGTACTCGTTAGAACTATTTCTTTCTTTTTTCAGTTTCTGGAGAGGTGGCACTGAGCACTTTGTAAATAGCCATAGGGCAGTAAGAGGCTTGCGACGTTTATCCTCGAGAAAGGTGTTGTCGGGTGAAAAATAAATTCTCAACCACAAGGGCGCAGATATGCTTTTGAGATCTGAATGATAAGAGGGGGCAGTTTGTGACTATATATGGTAGCGGTACTCAATTTCATGCCTGATCCGGTTCTTGAAAAGGTAGTTGATAGCAAGAGGAGCCATTTTCCCAGCACCTTTATCAAAGGATCGTATGTGCGAGCTCCACTTGAGGTCTGGGTTCACTACTTCGTCAATATAAACTGTTGAGTGGGATGACACCGTTAATGACAATGCGCAAAGATTCATAAAAATCTGAACTAGCCTTGTGGGTGATCATGTTTCTCAGTATTTATCAATCCACCCACGAGGATAGAATGTGGCACAAGGCCGGTTTAATGTGGGTATCCCCGAGCCCGTAGGCTCGGCCAAAAATATAGCCTTTTTGAACCCGCCTTGACGGATTCAGGCCCTGTCAACCTCCCCGAACGAAACCTTGCCCTCTCTGCTCATGCAGAGAGTTCGACAGACGCCGACTCGGAAGCTCACAAAGGCAGCGTACTACACTTTGATCATAGCCTCCGACCCGAGCAGCTCTCTCTATGACATTCTATCGCTTATAGATCTAAACCTTTTTTTGGCTGCATACTATCCATCCCAATCGCTGTTTTGCCATCTATTTACACAAGCAAGTTACGTAGGTAACTGGCTGTTTCCCTCAGTACGTTCTCCCAGACGACCTTTCATTATTATGCCGATGAAATGTCAATACTCTTTTTAATTCTACGTAGAAGTGTCTTATTCGTTCCAATTTTCCTTAAATGTTCATCGTTACTTATATTTCACAGTTCATCGTCTTATCATCAAACCTCCGCAGTACTTTAATGTTTGCCTCAAGTTGCTTTTTCTTCTTCGATAGGAAACTGGAACCTTTATTGTTATATAAGAGGACTTATATATGATATCAGTTCAGTACTGTTATCATTGTTTATAATGGCATTTACCTATATCTTACTCCTATCCATAGCTTTTTGAAGTCATCTTTCACTATTCCTTTGCAACTTCATATAATGTGTCATTTTTTCTCAGTCGTCTGTTATAAGAATGACAGAACATTATAGAACTATTAAGTTAACTAGATAATACTGGTTTATGTATTTATCAACCTGTCCAAGGATGAAGTCCATCTAATAGAATGAAAACCCCGATTTGAAAAGTCCGCTTCCTTGCGGTCAAATTCAAATACGGAAAAAGCCATGGAAATAAACAAACAAAAAAAAAACTAGACGTTTGAATGCCAACAGTGACATCTTTCCGGGAACTTCTGAATCCAAATACAGTGATGATATTATAGACATACTGAAAGTTCAGTATTTACATTAGTCGGGCTATTGTCCTCATCTTTGTCGCCATATTTGTCAAAACGTTTCGTCCGTTGTACGCTCCGGCCTTCGTCAGGTGGTTGGAATTTCGAACTGAACCCTTTATTTCGCTCACTGGGGTAGACTGTTCTAGTTCCACGTGCCATGTTTGATGGATGTCAGCTATCAGTTATCTCCTGCTAATTCTCCCACTGAAAGTTCTCCACTGCCTTAACCAGGTATTGAACTCACCTTCTTTGGGTCTGTCACTGTATCTAACCAACGCCTTTATCCACTGTGCTATGTCTCCTTGAGGACATCTGGGTATTATAAACCTAATGTTTTCAGCATCATTTTTACCAGTGCTCATATTGCAATTTTGCTGTTATCATTACATGTCTTTACCAGAGTTCATATTGCAACTTTGTTATCATTGCTTTTCTCTGGCACTCCTTATTACTGGTCCCCATATTGTATTTATTTCTATGCGTGGTCGGCTCAGGAGATTTTTGTGGCCTAGCATATGTGCTGATTCCTTAAGTTTACGAATTTTGCTAGGCCACAAAAATGGTTAATGAATTTTAAAACCGTACACAGTCTTTTGAGGGTATCGACATGTTTTTCATTCTGCAACATCTTTACTACGAACACAACGCCCTAAACCCATTGTTTCTTGGTCTACATTTACATGGAAAATGTAATGATGTTTTAATCTTTAGTTCCACCATGTTACAGCTAGTGTACGTCATGCTGCTTATACAGAATTGAATTACTTTCATAACCCCCGTGTTTCAAACGTTAAAAGAAAATCCTATTCATAAAGCTTTTTTCACAGGTATATTCAACGTTGTAGAACAGGGTCTACAGTCTTGTTGCTTCCCTGAACACTTTAATCTAAACCTCTGCAATCAGGTTTTAATTGTAAGTCTTGAGTTATTTTCGAGTGTTGTATTGATTGAACTATAATATTAAAACATGCTATGTTCTAATACATTTTGTAAGCAGCAAAATACATTTCTAAAAATACAGTAGTAACTAGCTTTGTTTATTTGACTATATTATTCGACGGATGACTCAAGCTGTTTGAGCCAAAATGAAACTTTCCCTTTTACCATCACATCATACATCTTTTAAACCTTGAGCCACGTCAAATCAATAGGAAGTTTATATAAACATCAAATTATTTTTTTTGTCATACCAGTCAAACGTAACACCGGATTTCGTCAAAATCAATGTCCAGATGAAAATTAATGTGAATACTTAAGACTAAAAAATCCTTTCCAAACAAATAATATCAATATATGCTTTACTCGTTTTTGTTTTTATTTTTATTTTTTTTTTTTGTGTGTGTGTCATATTTCACGTTCCCAATTTCAATCTGCAGTCCTGAGTTAAGCTTTCTATTTTCTATGTGATATGTATTATAATGTTCAAGGCTTCAAAGAAAATAAGCGTACTTTTTTATATCATGCACGCTGTTGCTTGTTAGCAGACATATCAGGAACAGTTGTGAACGCAGAAACGCCAGGAAACGTATCGGCGTCTCTTGATTTGTCCGTTTTTGATTGGGTAAAAATATTAATATGTGAATCGATCGCAAGGATAGTCCGTTCAGCCCTGACAAGCTGCTGCTTTGCCAAGGCAGTCCGTTTCAAATAATGGATCAACTTATCTAGAATGTCTGATGTTTGGTTAATCGTAAATTACTAGTTGAGCCAACTTGATTTAAAAGCGGCTATAATTCATGTCGGCTAAAAGGCGCGCGCAAGATGGGACTTGTGTTATGTTAAGTGCATAAAAAATGGCCGGACTATTTGATTTGGCAAAGAGAAAGAAAGAAAGGGATTGTGGAAATTTTAAAGAAGGAAGAGAGAGAGTGAAAGATGTGGGAAGTTATCGGTTAATGTGTGCTAAGAAATAGAACGCAGAAGAATTGAAAGAAATTCGAGAAAAGACCTAAGAGAAAGATTGGTATTTAGAAAGAAAGGAAAAACCGGAAAAAGAAGGTGAAAAGAAATATATGCGACAGAAAAGACAAAGCCTAATATTTTTCTATCTCAATTTATTTATTTTTGACAAAAAATATAAAAAAAAAACGACCTAACCGACAGACATATAAAGAAACAAAGAAATAAAAAAGTAGGATTTTTATGGTATGTTATGCTAATTTTTTTTTTTTTTTAGATATGTCAACAATCGTTCGGCAGTTTAATATAAAAAATCAAGTAGAATTAAAGGTGAGATTAATCGTTTCGATACAGCAATATTTAGGCTATCATTGCACTAACAGAATAACTGTCAGTTGAAAATTATTAAATCTTTCTTTTAAAACAGTTTTCCATGTAAATAGTCTTTTCAATCCATGAACTTTTATAGGTCTTTCTATTACTGATGGGATTTCCCTTCCTATCTCTTTGGTAGGGTGGGGAATCCATATCTTGATTATATCCCTATTTTCGCATTTAATAATATGAACTATCAATTTTTTTTTTGTTTTTCTGCTGTTCGAAGATACTTTTTCTTTATAATTCTATCGTTCTCATCGTGTAGATTCATGGAATCTGGTAAAAGGCTGTCTTCTTTTTGAAGCGATCATGGATCTGAGAACATTTTTGTATATAAATTATACTCTAGATATTTATTAATTATTTAGCTCCTATGTACAGTGCTGTTCGATAAATGTGACTCACCTGATTCTTTTTTACTAAAAATATTTTTTGTCTATTGTTTTTTGGGTTAAAATATTTTTTACTCTTACTAATATAATATCTCTCCATATTTCTGAGATGAGCTATTATGTACATTATTAGGACTAGTGTCCGCATCTTTGTCGCCATATTTATCACAACGTTTTGGCTGTTGTAGGCTCCGGGCTTCTTCAGGTGGTTGGAATGTCGAACCAAACCCTTTATTTCGTGGTAGACTGTTCTAGTTCCACTTGCCATGTTTAATGAATGTCAGTTATCAGTTATCTCTTGCTAATCTTCCCTCTGAAAGTTCTCCACTGCTTTAGCCGGGTATTGAACTCACACTCTTTGGGTTATGTCACTGGATCTAACCAACGCCTTTATCCACTGTGCCATTTGTCCTTGTCTTGCCTCTTCAACAATCCGTCGTTGGCTATTAGAACAAGGCTACAAATCTTGTGCACGAAGGTTTAAGTCGCTAATAAGCAAACCCAAGAGACTTGAATGGGCTCACTATTACAAATATTTCACCGTAGAAGACTGGAAGAATGTTCTCTTTTCGGATGAAACGAAAGTTGAGCTAAATTCAAAGGATAAGCGATCTAAAATCCGAAGAAGAAGCTTTGAAAACTCTTTGAATTTAGCAGTAAGTACTGTGAAGCATCCGTTCAGTATAATGTCCTGGGGGTGCTTTTCTTTTCATGGTACTGGTTTCTTAAAACCTATTGAAAAGACCCTCAAGAGCGAGCAGTACAAGAGAATTTTAGAGTCTTGTCTGATCCCTTCTGCTGAAAGGGTGTAAATCGACCCCACCAAGCTCAGGATAATGCAGGATAATGCTTCCTGACACAAATCAAAATTGATGAAGGAATACTTTGATGAGAAGCAGGTGAGTGTTATGACATGGCCGCCCCAATCTCCTGACCTCAACCCCATAGAAAACTTATGGAGCATTATAAAGTACAGGCTCTCGAGAAAGAAGTTGAGCAACGAAGAGTATTTGATTGTGAATTTCATATCCGAATGGAATTCAATGCTTGGAGATGAGATTTGACAGAACGTAATCAAGTCAATGCCAAAAAACGTTGAAAAGGTTATTCAAAATAATTAAATAATAATTAATTAAATTATTGAATATTTCGAACTATATTACCTATTATAAATAAATTATACCAATATTATTCTTTATTTAAAGCTGTTCGATTAGGTTTCTATTAATTACTAGTTGCAGGAAAGAAGTGAGTCACTTTTTTTGCACAGAGTTTTTCCCTAAATCTCATTATAATTATCAATAGAATACATTAGGGTGAGGAAACTTTTTACTAGGAAGGGGTATTTATATTAGCAAGATTAAAATTTAGTTTGAGCACCAAAACAATATGCAAAAATATTTTAATTAAAAAATCAGGTGAGTCACTTTTATCGAACAACACTGTATATATGAAAGCGAGCTACTTAAAAGCAGGATGAGTACTTAATATGAGGTTAATATTGTGACATTATGGGACCCGAACGCACTACGAATGATCAACCAGGCTAACCTCGCAAAGCATTACTCCACGTCCAGTAGACAATAATCTAATCTATCCCATTGGTACAATAAAAGAAGGCATTGTAATGTTTGAACAGAAAAATAATAGTCAAAGAGACAATCTTCGCTATCTACTATTCAACGAAGAATGAACCTAATTACTTGGCTGTCTCTAAAAGTAAAAACCCGGGATTACTGTAATATTTCCACTGTTGGTTGAAACATGACAGTGATCTCTGTACTTAAATTAATGGCAGTATTATCAAGGAAATATCACTATAGGAAGTTAGGTATCATAATCAAAGATAAACCTATAGCTGTAAGTTATGCAATGGGACATGAAATCCTAAATATTGAACAAAATATATTCATATATTTTTTAAATATAGTGGTATTAATAGCGTTTAGCTTAATTATTTATATTAAGAAAGAATGCATTAGATTTTATCATATCATCATGAATTTTGTCTAAAAGTGAAAAGTTGAGTATTTTTATTATTTTTAAGATTTAAGAAGAAAATAAATAAAAGTGTTAGTATTTTCTTCTTTTTACAAATGGTAAAAAAGGATTTAAACATACATTTAAATATACATCAGTTGAAGGAAATTGTGTCGGGTGATGAAAATAGGCCAATTTAATAAGACGTTAAAACAGAATTCACCATTTTTTATATATCCATTTTTTATACGTTGTGTTCATATTTGTTTCATCCTCGATTGAGTTCTGAAGAACAATAGCCTGTTGACATTTTCGTGGCTTCTTTTGGGGTATATTTTTCAATTCACTACATTAAGATGGGTAATATATTTCGTTTACTCATCTTTGCTTTTTTGTCTCTCTGTGTTTTAATATATTTGTTTATATTAATATATACATTTAAATTTACCGTCTTGTAAATCCATGGTAGAACAGAAATTCATGGAACAAACGGATACGCTATGTAGAAAAAAAAAAAAAAAACGAACTGGATCCAAATAGAATGATTATATTTTTAAAAGGTTTGAATGTCCGCTGACTCAGTTAACTATTCTCTTTCCAGAGAATGAATCGAGTGATTCGAAGAATTTTTTTTTTTTTTCAGGGTTAGATTGATAGTAGGATTTGGTTAAAAATGAAAATTAATCTGTAAAAATGGTACATAGTCTGTAAAGATAAAACTCGGCTGTATTCAAAATGTTGTTACATGTTGTGGAATTTTCACCCCTCCATTGTTATTTAGGAGTTATTGTTACATCCGGATTAGTAATCTTTTTACTGACAATGAATATCTTCGAAGACAGTAAGATCGCATAGAACATTTTTTTTTTTATCAGGAGAATTTTATAAAAGACTGTGAGGATCGTTTCCTGATTTTCAGGAATGAGGTAGTTTATAGTGGAGAAAAATAGTCGTGAAATAAAGTCAATATCCAAATTTATCAAAGACTGATTTTTAGGTAAGAAACGATTTCGGCTATTTTCGAGGTTGACTTGATGACTATAACGCTACACCAAAGATTTAGTCTACTAATCTTAATCTGTCACTGACATCCCATTGCTAAATTCTACTGATGGCTTAGCAAAGTAAACATTAAGCAAAATGATAAAAGAAAATTATGATGCACAAAATTTCAGCGTAGAAAGTGTTCATTTTCCTATATGATCAGTATTATTCCAGGCCATATAACGTTGAAACATTTGTTCCTGTACTAACACTGAAGTTAAGCATCGTACATCTAGGTCAGTATCTAGATGGGTGACCTCTCGGGAATACTAAGAGCTGTAAGTTTGGATGTACAGTTGGTGTAATGGCTAAGAATTGTTAATCAAAGAGCCGAGTTACAATTTCACTTCAGTCCGTTAGATTCACTTAAGCACAAATAACCTTGGGAAAATTAGGAATCCACCTATTCTCCCAACCAGATATGGATTAATTAATATGACCTATATTACTAAATCGTTATTATCTAAAAAAAAAAAAAGAAAAAATTCCAATCTAAAAATATCTTCTTTGCTTTAAATAACCTGCAAATAAGCGATAAGCTATAGAATCGATTAATCATACCCTGGAATAAATTTGCTTAAGAATTCTTCCCGAATGTTTCTGTTTCTCATTCTAATATTAGAGGTTACGGTCATATAACGCCGGAACACCGGTCATTAACCGAGATTTAGGAATATTAAGCCTATGAGTACCTCAGTGTCTGCTGGTGAATACCAGAAGATGTAAGCCTTTAATGGATATAACCTCGCTACTTATACTGACAAGAAACCTAGAAATGAGGAGTTGGTTCTGAAGTGACCGGCCGAAACTCTTACATAGAGTTGTGTGAGAAGGTAGTGATGATAATATTAGCCCTTTACCTACAAGTAAAAAAAATAGCACTATTGCTTTCGTGGGAAGATTTTAGAATCTTTCTCTTCACAGGAAAATAGCTTTCTCAATCTTAGTACCCTACTTCCGACCGCCTCCGTTGGCAGAGGAACCAGACGAGGCTTTCCAGTATTGATAAGGGTTTCTGTTGTGGAGTAACCTACCACCCCTCTTGAAGTTGAACTCGTCTACAAACAAGGACGTTAAAATAGTGGCATGTCAAAAGACAGTGTCGGAGAAGTTCTTGAGCGGAGTTAGTTATAGACTACTCAGGCGATATCTGTACCAACTTACCAACCGAATAAACCCCATTTTATTGTTACATGTTATTTGGCGTTTGTCTTTAATCCCAAATTAACATCATAACAGTTTCCTTCCTGACATTTTATTTACGGTAGTGTGGAATGTCATCATCTTGATTATGTCATTATTTTCTCTTTGAGTTACATGTGATATCTCTTTTAGTTGATAATGTTGTTGGAATTTTTTCAGTGATGTTGTTTCTGTTATTTGTTACAGTGAATGTTTGTGATTCTTTAACACACGTCCACAATGTTCAGAAAAAAATTGATCTTTGCCAAGACACGTAACTCGGCCAAAGCCATTTTTAACCAATGATCTTAGAAAGCAGTTTTACACTGCTAACAGTTTATATATTCCTGATTTTAAACTGTGGTGCCATTCCTGGCCTCCTTATGAAGGTCATGATTTAGCGAGTCTATATAAGAACATGACTCGTGTCTACTGGTTGATGTTTTTATTTTTAAAGAATTTGAGGTGTTGGGCGAAAATGCATTTGGCCAAACCTATTCTACTTTCAATTTCCTTTTCTTCTATTTTAAATTTTTATAACATTTTCATAAACCGGTGTATTTAATGTGTTTAGTATTTACTAATTCGATATCCTGAAATTTTATGATGGATTCAGTATACGTATATACACTGCTTTTTTCCAATTCCAGATAATAGTTTCTGTTTTCGAAAGGTTTATTTTGAGTGTTATTTCTTGGAAGACTTTCAGTTTGATTCTAATATGAACCAAGGCCTTCAAGAAAAGTTTGGCACTCGTTAACTTGCTCCAAATATCCCGATTTTCAAAAGTGAAATAAATCGCGTACACGCAAATATTTTCACCAAAGCAAATTTTCTAAAAAGTAATATTGTATATATTAGAAAAGAAAGTTTATTGAGTATTAATAATTTGGTGTATTAATTAATATTCTGGTACATTAATTAATAATGTTTAATATGGCGAATGTGAGATTAGTTTAGTAATTATCAGTTAGCCTTATTAAAACTTTTGGCTGAGATAGTTGAGTTCTCTCTTACACATTTGAAAGGGATATGGATATAATCGTTCAATACAGTAAATTCCAAGCCAGAATTATGTTACTAAACATAAAGTTTATGTTAATAAGATATTTTGTCTGATTAAAAAATATAATTGCATGGAAAATTATGATTTTTTATGAATTTAAGTGCAGTACAAAATTGGCGGCAATATCTCATCTCTTTTTCTTATTTGAAATGTCTAGATGTACCCGTAAATTCTGTGTTAACAAAATCTTTTCTCGCACTTCACGCTTGTGAAAATCTCTTCCGGCTTCCTGCTTTTCAGTCTACATGGTTCTTCAAAAATTGAAATACAGTGTCCCTCGTTATTTTCTATTCAAATTCTTGTTCTCTTATTATTAACTCTTGTTAATAATAATTCTTTCTCTAACAAACAGTAAGCTCTTGCGCTTCGCTGGCTTTATTGACATGCTTGGGGTTGAAATGATTAACCAAATTCTTTTTTAAAGGATATGGTTATGAGAATAAACTTAGCAAATATAGCTTTCTATAGGGCTCTGAGACAATATTTTTTTCATATACAACTGTGTCTTCCTTAGATGTGATGCCTTCGCGTAGTCTAATAGTAATAAATGCTTGGCATGGAAAAAAATT
The DNA here is from genome assembly GCA_903632075.3 of Acanthosepion pharaonis. Lineage (NCBI taxonomy): Eukaryota > Metazoa > Mollusca > Cephalopoda > Sepiida > Sepiidae > Acanthosepion > Acanthosepion pharaonis. The sequence continues at coordinate 1,182,899 of CAHIKZ030000594.1, forward strand.
CCCAGATTAAGATGTGATGAATGCTTGATTATTTTTGGTAGACCCATTCCTATTAGTAAGACACTCTATCTCCACGCCATTAAATATTCTTTTCACAATTGAAAAAAAAAAAAAAAAAAAAAAAAATACAGGAAAGTCTGTTCAAACATGTGTACCTATTAAATATAGCGTTTATAGTAAAAAAGTAATATATATGGGCAATATGTTATTTTTACAGGTTTACTTAAAAATCAATGACAATCCTTGCTATAAGATAGTTTGCTTTATCTACTCCTCCGACTTTTCTTGCGTTTTCGATGGAAAATGTGGAAATACTTTTTTCTTCATTTTTCTTTCTCGGCACTTTTGGCTTTCATATGTCATACTTCGGGCGAAATGATTAACAAAATACTTTCTTAGGATTTGGCTACGAGAATAAACTTAGCAAATATAAATTTCTGTTTCAAAGACAATATTTCATGTACAGTTGTGTCTTTCTTGAATGTTTTATTCCGTTCAGCGTTGTTTTGCCATCCATTTCATTGTGTCAGTTGATAGTTATCTGTTTACAGCCAATTTCATTCAATTAGCCAAGTGCTGCATCTAGTTAATGCATACAACCATTAACTGTTAACTGCAGACTAATTTGCATATTTAGACTTGTGGTAGGATTTAATCAGGAATGCAAATTCTAAATGATTTGATTCATTTCTCAATCACAGTAGATTATCTCCCGGTGATGTTTTCTCATAGAACAGGAAATAATGTGCCATTATGCAAATGATATAAGCAAATAAAGGATATATGATCAATCTGGAATGCTCAGCTACTTGAGAGACACTGTTTCCTACAATATATATGAATATGTTTTTTGCCCCATTTGATACAAATTAAAAACAAACTGGGTGAACCACCTTTTGTTATTTTATATGCCGTTTTCTTTTAGTGTAGATGAGCAGGTGGTGTACTGGATAGCAGCTTGGGAAAAGAACTTGGAGAACCGCGTTCGAAACCCAGTCATGCACAGAAGCCTTGGGATAGGTATCTATTTATCACCACCATTTATTGGTCAAATAGTAGGATTTTATCTTGAAAATCTATTTTTTCTTAAAATGTTCGTAATGCAATATTCACTCGCGAAATAGTAATTATGATTTAAATCCAAAATTCTCGCTCTTTAAATAAAACATAATAGGTTGATAAGCTGTGAAAAATAATCAATCAATCCTTCAGGAAATATGTTATCTTTCTTTTACACAATTTTTTATCCCATATAGCGAGACATGTTTTTTTTATTCTTGACTTACTCCTTCAATCTAGATTTGACATCCATTCTGTTGTATCGTCGAGGTGAATGATACACAGAGAAGAAGGAGAGATTAATATATTTATTCATCACCAGTATCCGGTGCTAATGGATATACATACTAAAAACACAGAACAATAAGTTCCAAAGCAATTAATAAGACAACTTACAAGGAATAGAGGAGGATCAAATGCTGTATAGCCAAACGAAGTAAGATCAGTTCGAATATTAATCAGCTTTGTATCAACTTATTAATCACGTGTTGAAGACCTTAATTGTAGACTATTTAAGACTATGAGCCAGGCCATCTGGTAACGTGATAGCTACTCTACAACAGATGCCTTCATTAAAATCCTACTCGTTAATTTTCACAACACTAACGGGTTCCATGTTATTCTCATCTGTTAAAATTTTCAGTTCATCTTTCCTCCATATGCATGTAAGTCTGTCTGATTTGAAATATAAGTAACAGAAAAATTTCGTTAGAAACAAAAGAGTACTCGACTGTTATGCAATATCTGTCCTCTTAAATGACAGTGAATTCTGGACAATCTCCTCAAAGGTGAAGAAGATACTTGAGGCAAAAGGAATTTAATTCTAGAGTAGGATGCTGTGAATACCATGGACCGAATATTTGAGTCACAGCGAAGATTTAGAGAACATAAGAAACAAAAAAAGGAAACTTATATTTAAAATTAGGAAGAGCCACTTGAAATTTCTCGGCCGCATAAAGAGAAAAGCTTGCAAAATGTGATACTCACATATCAAATTGAAGGCACTAGAGGAAAACAGTGCATCAGTGTGCCTCTACGGAAGGAGGATACACTGGACTGTGTATTTTAGCACGACATAGTTTGAAACCAAATCCAAAGGGAAATATATACTTAGCTTCACAAAGATATAGAGGGAATTTCTACAACACAACATTAAGATAAAATGTTAGAAAATATACTTAGAGAACGGATTGAAGACATTATCAATAGATATGATTTCAAGCAATATGTAGGTGGTTTTACAAAAGCATGCTGGGAATATCATGAACTGAAATATATGAGCACTGACTAAGAGAAAAGGATTTCGAACGAGCAGGAAATCAATAAGTAGCAAGTATTTATTGAAGAGTTTAGAGGCAACAGAGGTCAAATATCAGCGTATTTAATAATGGCTATTGAAGATATAGCTAAAGTTCACGTGATTATGGTGATCGGGTTACAGACGACAGCAGAGATTATGGGCGGAAGTCTATGCATATCAAACAGTAGAGACTCAGTTCTTAGAGGAAAAGCAGATAAATATGCGAGTCAACTGTAGAATTGGAAGAGAATTTACGAGCAAAATATTCGGATTTATCAGCAGTAGGTTATAATACCTAAAATCGAGTGAAGAGTTTTTGACAGACTAATAGAGTTCCGACTGTTGCCTCGAGTACCAAAATTGTTTGAGTTTATGTGGTGTCTCGTTCTTTCAACGATCAAAGACTTCTTTGTGGACACATCTACAATTGTTACGAGGTACCTTTAGTGATTGAGACCATCACGTTGGTGCGGCCGGAAAAAATGTGATTCTTGTGGTATATCGAAGCTGAACAGGCGGCCGTGAACCAAGAGAGAGATTGTGGTTTTGCCTGGTATTTCCGATAAGGTACAAAAGCATCGATGCCGGCTATGACCCAAGAAGAAACCTTAGTTTCCAAATTCTTAATAGGAAGAAAATCTTTAAATGAATCACGCTCAGTACCCTGGCAACAGAAAGAAATATTGTGAATAGGAGGTTCATCTCTAATTGCCGATTCAAAAATAAATATCAACAGATACTACACCGTGATCTGAAGTGCCAAGAGATCAGAGTTAGGATGTTCGACAAGAGCCAGGAGAGAAGGTAACGGCAAAATGAATTTAAGATGTCGATTGGAAATATTAAGGAAACGAGTATAGAAATCAACTGTTTGTCTGAGAGAGTAAACAAAGGAAGAATTGAAAGTGTGAATACCGGTAACGCCAGTAACATTAGAGTTACTCCAAGTTACAGAATTGTTTGCCTAAATTGGATAGTATTTAAAAGAGAGTTTGTATAGAAGACGTCCCTATTCTTTAGAGAATTTTTCATTCAATTCCAAAATGAAATATCCTATGCCATGTGAATTTGAAACCGGTGTGAGGGTTTAGAAAAACTCGAAACAAAAAAAAAAAGCTTAAGATTTTACCTATCAATCCATCCCGATAAGTTTATAGACAGAAACTTAGATTGATCAATCCAGATGGGATTACAGGAGAGGTGAAAAGCAAAGACGGACGGAACATAAGGCTGTGTTACTGAATAGAAAGTAAACAAAAAAAAATAAAGATAAAAAAGGCAATTACATTTTCATTGAAAGGCGTGAACAAAAGCCATGTGATTTGGGTGGGGTAGTGAAAACGAGACTTCTGGATGTAGAATCGTTTTCGAACGAACAGTAGGTCACCAGACAACAATTGAAACGTTTTATCTACGACAGCCATTGAAGAATTGGATGCCGAAATCAGGAAAAGAGAGAAACCTGAATGTACAAAGGGGCATTTTGATTAAAATGAAAGATAAAAAAAAATCGAAGAGAGGTTGTATAGAACATCTCTATTAAAAAGGCATTTAAGAAACAGTAGATCGGAAATAATTGAATAGTATTGTATTTTGTATACTGGATACGCAATGATAATAACTTTAAACTTATAGTATATTTGAAAGTATTTGCTTCTACTAGTATTTAGTTCTTCTTCGATTTTTATTGTTCACTGATATAAAAATGATTTATATATTTCACTTGTATCTATCAAAGCTTTTAACTGATATGCATCTCTGTATTTATTAACATGAATTTTTTGGAAAAAATAAATAACTTTAAATTTTTACACTATTTACATTTTTCCTACTGTTATCCTCATCATTATTGTCACATTCACAACATTTCGGTCGTTATACACTCCGGCCTTCTTTAGGTGATATATGTTGGGATTTCGACCCGAACTCTTTAATCCATTCACTGGAATATATTATTACATGCCTTTTCTGGATATCTCGGATTCAGTTAATTCCCTTTAGTACCTCAACCCCCCACCTGTTCTTATTTGCCTCTGCTGTGGCCATGTATCACAACGCTTCTGGTTCAAGTCACTGGATTACTTAAACCAACATTTTTTATCCACTGGATGTGTCCTTGCGGATATCAATGAATTAATTTAGGGGATTTATAAACTTAATATCAGTAAGCATGTTTTTTTTTTACCAGAGCACATATTAAAATTCGTTGTTATTGTCGTTTTCTTTAGTACTCTGTATTACTAGTCGCCATATTGTATTTATATCTATGCTTGGCCGGTTTAGGAGATTTTTGTGGCCTAGCGTATTTGATTCCTTAAGATTTCGTATTTTCAAGCGATGTTCACAGTCTATTATTTCAACCACATTCCACAGAGAGCAGTGATCTCCCCTTTTCCATCATGTATAATTTGTTTCATCATGATGAAATGACCCCAGATTTGGGTTAACAGAACAGATTATTCGAAAATCTACTTGTTTCATCTATGGTAATTACGGCCACTTCGGGTTGAAATATTGGCTTCCGTACGATCATTGAACTTAAGCAAATTCGATCATGGTCAGTAACTGGAAGGCCAACCCCTTGTGAATACCAAGTGCGAGTGGTGCGATGGATAATGGGACGGAATTTCAATCGGTGAACAAAGTTCTAATTCCCGTTGAGTTCGTCATATCCACTTAAGTACAAATGGGCATGAAGCCACACATTCAGTACCATCTATGGGTTAATTAATAAAATATGTATCGGTAAATATTTGCAACCTATCAATATTTTCTGACTTTAAATAACTAGGAAAGGGTTGATAAGACATTATATACATACATACATACATACATACATACATATATATATATATATATATATATATATATATATATATATATATATATATATATATATATATATATAATTATCAAAAATTAATACTTAATATAATATTATGCTGTAATTTGAATGAAGCAGTTTTTTTAAATAATAAATATATAGATCAGTTTGTTCTTTCCTATTACTCGGATATATATATATATATATATATATATATATATATATATATATATATATATATATATATATATATATCGTGTCCATTCTGGACGTTGGTGATTTTAAAACTCCGTATGGTGCATTTCTTTATTAAGTGTGTATTGCCATGGTTTCTTGGGAAATATATAAGGATCCCAGTCAATCCTATTATTTAATCTATAGTTGAGGGTATAAATGAAATCATGTTTTTACCATGGCTTATTTATGAAAGGGAATGTTTGTAAGAAAACGTCTCTTATGACGGAGATGTGATAAATTTAGGTCAATGATACACCTATTTAAAATATTTTTTATTGTGGAAGATCTTAAAATTATAAATACTTCTATTTGCCGAAATATAAATATCTGGTAAAATTGTAAATTTATCTGCATTTCCAACATGTAAATAAAATTTTATATTGTACATAAAATGAAAATCTGCAATAAAACTGAATTATATTTTAGGAAAAATGTTACTTTTTTAAAAAATTAATATATATTGTATTTTTTTTTCTTTTTTTCTTTTTTTTTTTTGAGGTAGGTGTCTATGGAAGAATAATATCCGTAACTATTATTTCAATAGATTTATTTTCATCTATGTGACTGCATTAGTATACCATTTTAATGGTTTAATGCGATAACATGCACCATTTCAACTGATCAACTCATTCGTTTTTTTCGGCTTATCAACACTTTGCAACAATTTGCAAGTTGTTTAAAGCCCTAAAATAATTTTAGATTGTGAGAAATTTTTTGCGATAATAATTATTTAGCGATACAGGTCTTACTAATTAACCCATAGCTAGGGGAAAGGAGTTTTGGTGTCTAACTGGATAAAACGAGCACAACTGAAATTAAAAGTTTGGTGCTGTTTATCATCAAAGCAAGAGAAAAAAATATAACTGTGGAAAAATTCCTCAAACCTTTGAAAATATTCATGAAAACCTACCGCTCCCTATTGGTAACATACTTGTTGGCAACACAAATATAAAAGCACCATCTACATGTAAAAAAAACCTCTAAAAATAATGGAAGCCTTATTAATAATAATAAAAAAAAAAAACACTCAATATCAACTATGAACATGGATACAATATCTTGACCAGGGTTTAAAAATGAAAATATTATATAAATACATATATATATTTCTTGTTAACAGTTAATATATTTCAACATTGAAAAGGGCTAAATATATAGCCGAAAGCGCTGGGATAAAAAGAACAATCAGACAGTTTTTATATAATTTATCATCTGCAAAAAAATTATTAGATCACATGGGAAATTGTATAAAAACTAAATAAAAACACCTTGACTGTCGTATTTAAATATATATATATATATATATATATATATATATATATATATATATGTGTGTGTGTGTGTGTGTGTGTGTGTGTGTGTGTGTGTGTGTGTGTATATAAATATAAACAAATATATATATATGTATAATTATTTATATATTATATGCGGTACTTATCAGAAAGCGCTCAATATCAGAGATAGAGCTAACATATTTCGTTGGATAGATGTGAGTTTGTGACCCTGGGTTTCACGCTTTTAGCGATCGTCAGACAAACTCTGTTTGTCTGACGATCGCTAAAGTTTGTCTGACGATCGCTAAAGCGTGAAACCAGGGTCACAAACTCACATCTATCCAAAATATATAATATATATATATATATATATATATATGTGTGTGTGTGTGTGTGTGTGTGTGTGTGTATTGAAATAATAAGTAAATCTGTAGGAATAAAATTTATATATTAAAAATATGACCTACTCATTGTGACACTATTTAGTGTTTGGCTAACTAATTAAGCGTGGAAATTAAAAGCGAGAAATACTTAAGGCGAGAAGAAGCTATCACGAAAGACATACCGAGCGATGTTATTTTTTTTAACAAAAGAAAAGTGGTAAAGATTTTGTTTTCATTTGCGAAGAAAAGTATTTTTTTCGCAGAAGATAGGAAATTTGTAAGATCTCGGATCTGTCAGAATTAAATTATGCTACGACGCGGCGAATAAAAATAGCAATCTGCCCATGGCAATAATGAAATAGCCAAATTGGTCAAGTGGCTTACAAAGCGGAATGCTAGGGTCGAGCATCGAACGAGCAAGGGATCAGCTGAGACCACCCCAAAGAAAAAGGGAGGAGGAAGAGAAAAAGGAAAAGAATAAACCGTTTAACTATCTTTCGGAGATAAATTTGGTTTTGGTAAGGGACCACCTGTTTTATGTCCAGACCTTGCCATGATAAAAATCTGTTACCTGGGCAGATTGTTGATGACAGGAGTACGAAGGCGTTGAGGATATAAAGAGATTCACTTGACCATCCCGATGATTAGTTGACGAAAATTTCTTTGATGAATTCCGGATGACATTCAGTTAAGATAGAGACTTAATGACCACACTAGGAGTGGTAGGGGTTCTAGTCAGGGAAAAGAAAGAAAAGAAAACGGAAGCGATAATTGTAAACTGAGGCCAGTTTAGCCACACCCACACTGCCGAGCGTTCATTGGCTGAATGTTAGCGTGAGCGATGGGCGAATGTAAACATATGAGAAAGATGGAAAACCTGTTGATGCCTCTGGGAGGTTTGGTGTGAGATACCAATATGAGGAAGGAAGAATTTGGGAGGACAATTCCATTAAGAACCCCTATAAAACAGAAAGTAATGGACTTCCAAAAATGGAAAGTGATAAATTTCCGGTCCGAAAACAAAGAAAATCCTTATTGCGGATTTGGAATTATCGAGAAACCCAAACCACGACAGGCCCCCACCCGGTTTTGAACGTCCACAGAGCAGAGTGAGTTACAGGGCAGTCGCAGTGGCAGCTGGGCAGGCGCAGACAGAGTGACAGAGCAGACAGAGTTGAGCTGTGAGCTCGGAGACCAGCCTCGCCGCTGACTGAAAGATATCCACGCATTCTGACTTTGACTTCCAACCAAAACATTTTTTTAAGAACGACTTAGACTCACACCACCAAACAAGCTTTACAAATATCGCGTGAAGATACAATCGAGTTGTTACTTTATTTTCTTTTACATATACTTGTTCAGCGTCACCTTTGCTCGAATTCGGCTTGCACTACGGCCCGACGACTGATTGATTTCGTCTACCTAAGATCAAATCACAATGTGGGTAGGTTAGACTAGAAATCAATGCAGTTACTTCGGTAATCCGACGTTGGGGTGAGCTTGGAACGACAAAGCTGATACCAAATCTAACCAGATTCCCATCCGAATCAGCCAAGGGTTAGAACGTCACATTTGGCGCCGCGACCAATACCAAGTCACATTGGTCGTCACAGAAGAGCACGGGGGCAGAGGCACAGGTTGACGTCATACATACATAGATGACCCTTTTAGAAAATCTTAAAAAATATTAATTAAGCGGATAAATAAAAATGCCAAAATTTTTTGTCATTGAGAACCCAAACGACACGCTGAATAAGTAGGCGCCTCCACCACACATGAACTTACTTTGAAAGTAATATATATTGGATGCATAAGTTGTCTAAGGATATAAGATTCCAACCACCCGTAATCAAAATAGATTGAATTTTCCTTAGCCTTAACAACTCAAAATATAAAGATTGTCTGCGCTTATAAATTAAGTAAATGTCTTAGAAACTTAATCCTAGCATCGCTTGACAATGGAACGAAACTTTGGATTTTAAGTTTCATTTTTATAATTAAATTTATCGTTTTAGTTTCAGAAATAGAAATTGCTGTCTTGTGACGAAGGCATATATTAAAAATAAACGTAATATATATATATATATATATATATATATATATATATATATATATATATATAGTTAAGTTATGAAGAACTTGGTAATCCGTATGGGTAATCCCAGAGAGGATGAAATCGTAAATCGAGAGCTAATATAAAAGGGTTTCTGGTGAAATAAATTATTATAATTTTTTATAATGGTACCTTAAAGTGGTCTGTTTTCCTTTTTATATATATATATATATATATATATATATATATATATATATATATATATATATATATATATATATGTATTACTACCATGGTGTATGGAGTATTGAAAAAATGCGTGTATGATCGAGAATGGAGACGTTTAATGTAATCCATTTCACACATATTTTTTGCTTTTGCTTAAAGAAAATTGATTTTAAACTTATCCATCTTTTGCTATTAAGATAAACTGAGAAATATAATAAAATCGATAAAATTTAAATTTGGCTAAATTCATCCTCACAGATTCTTTCAATGAACAAGTCTTTATACAATCTTCTATTTTCTAAGTGAACCTGAAAGGAAATTTTAAAAAAGAAACCGATTACTTTTTTGATTAACTCCAAGACAATATACAGCGGATTTACAACTTAGTTTCATTAAGCAGAATCTTTAAGAAGAATATATTTTTCATTATATTTTAAGGAATACGTACGTATGTTCTTTTGCGAAATCATTAATCATCCCATTAAGAAATTCACCTTCAAATCAAAATTCTATGCGACTTTCTTCATTTTCAAAAACTTAAAAACACTTAAATTTCTCCCTTGACAGGCTCATCAATCATTATGTTGTAATAACTAACTTTATACGAAAATGTAAACACTATTTTAAAAGACCGAGTGCTAAACTCTCCTTCAGTATTTAAGATAATAGCTTGAATCATAAATAATTTCCGATCTTGTTTATCAAACATATTCTTTAAAAGATCAAGCAGAGCCGTGCGTCTCTGTGTGTCCACATCCGAAGATGGCAGAGGATTAGTTCAACTAGTTTTAGAAAACCACTGCAATTGGTCTTCAAAGATAGCTAGAAACTGCAGGACAATGGATGAATATCTGTGTCAAAGTACATGCCAGTTATAAAAAAATAAATATTCCGTAATGTAAGAACTAAGGAAATTCAAAAGTGTATTTTAAATGGATCTTAGAATCGAGTTCGAATTCCAGTCAGCTTCGTTAAATTCACTGAGGCGCAAATGTCCGTGGAAAATGTATGTCCTTCTCCTTCCACAGCTATAGGTTAAATAGTAGGATTTGCATCTGGGATAATCAATATTAATTCTAATAAAAAGTTACTGCAATGTTTTTAGTAAAAAAAAGAAAGAAATTACTTACAATCCCAAATCGTCCGATCTTTAAATAATCCACTAAAGGTTGCTAAACCGTAAACAAAAAAGAATGCAATTCATCCGTGTCATAATGTTTAAATTATCCCATTTGTTATTGTGTGCGTATTCTTTTCCTTTTCAATTCGTTTGCTAACAAGATTAATCAATGCAAAAATACATCGATATGTAAAGAACACTGGTGGATTTATTGCTGGATCGGTTTGACTGCGCCATTCTTATGAATGCTTTCTAATTTAATTATTTTTTCAAATTTTCTCAAACGCTCCAATACAATATATATATATATATATATATATATATATATATATATATATATATATATTCAAAATCAGAAGATCAGTTGAATCCGCTATCTTGGGTTCAACTTTACGGTATCCTCAAGCGATTTTATCGAATGGCATCTTCACGTTTTACTTTAAAAAAAACACAAAAAAAACGCTATATTATTTTTTACATGTGGAGGATGTGAAGAAGAAGAAGAAGAAGAAGAAGAAGAAGAAGAAGAAGAAGAAGAAGAAGAAGAAGAAGAATAAACGGTGGAGGTTAATTGAAATGTATATGTTTATTTTATTTTTATCCAGCCTCATGCATAAGAGGAATTTCTTAATATGTATGAATGGTCCCAAGATTCCAGTTTCTGGTTCAAAAGGTTCTTTGGATCTTGAAATGTTATTATTGCTGTTTTTGGGGGTTTTTTGTTGTTGGCAGAGATTGCACATATGGTTGTGGTTGTTGTAACTTACAATTAGATCCCTGTTGTTTGTTTTTAAATTCTACACAAGCCCAGAAAGTTTGGTAGAGCACCTGAGACTTACTAGCTTGAATGACGACCTATGATCGTACCATCTGAAAGTACCTTCTGTACTTCATATATACATTTCATTCTGGTCATTAATATATATATATATATATAATGAACTCTCCCGTCGGTTTCGGCGTGTAAGGATCTGCCAGCTTATTGATTCAGTTATAAAAGTTTATGCGCTAATATTAAGTGGCATTTAAGACCCGCTAGTGATTTACAAAGGAGGCCACATATGGAGCAAGTGTGAGGATTGTGAGATGAGATCACTGTTAGATTGGTTGACCTTTTAGATCTTGCTCTCGCTTCTTGAAGATGATTCAGACAAGCAGATTGAAAATTGCCGAGTCCACTAAAACACGTTGAAAAATATATATATATATATATATATATATATATATATATATATATATATATATATTTAAATAAATAATATATATATATATTATCATATATATTAATATATATTTTAAATAAATAATTATATATATATATATATATATATATATATATATATATATATATATAATATATATATATATATATATATATATATATATATATATATATATATATATATATATATATATATATATATATATATCGTAGTACTCGTTTTTAATAAAAAAAACCTCCGATAGCTCAACTTGCAGTAGAACAACCGAGGAAAAATTGGAAATGAAAAAAAAGAAAAGAACGACGAACATTAAAACAAGGCGAAACAATCTTCAAGTATTGAACTCGAAGTCCAAAGTAAAAAAACAACAACTACAAAACGAGTAAATAAAAACGGCGTTGTGTTCTCTATGCACTAAGCAGAGCAATAAACTAGAATAATCGTAAGGAGCCAGGCAAACCTACCTAGGTTTCACCATAAACGGATCTTCAAGGAAAAGCATATATATATATATATATATATATATATATATATGCATGTATGTATGTATGTATATCATCTTTTATTATCGCAAATTGAGATATTTATTATTAAAGTGATCGAAACATACAGAAACGAATATAAAATAAATCGGTTATTTTATATACACCCAAACACATATTAAAAGTAACAACATTTACATTTAAAATTTTCAGCGTCGTCTTTCCTTCGTGTCCGAACGACGTATTCGTCAATTTAAACTAATGAAGTCCTGAAAGAAAATTGATTCACATACCATTTTCCCGGTTTGTCATACATTTTTCTCTTAAATAATTCTAAGTTATCTAATATTTTATCACATTTGGGGTAATTCGACTTACTCGATTTACTGTTGACGACATTCGAATATTTTCAGACATTTTTTACAAGTGGATATAGCTATTATCTTTGTATTATCGACTAGTATATTGCAAATGGAGTTTTAAAAGTCGTCTCCATGTGGATTCAAATGATTCCTAATTGAACTATGGTCAGAAAGATGTAATCATTAATCATTTTGTGAGGTATGTTGTAGTATCTTACTTATTATATAACGCAGATTGTGTGTGAGTGTGTGTGTGTATATGTGTGTGTGTGTGTGTGTCTGTACGCTTATATATTGGATCGGATTTCCTACATTTTTCAACCGATTTCAACAAAACTTCACAGGACTACGTAAAATTACCTTGCGGTGGTTCTGACACCGCCAGAAATGGGAAAAACACAATTGTTTTTGCACGAAATCAATTTGAAAACACGATTAAGGGACATTAATGAAAGGGGGACAACTCATATCGAGTTATAGTTATTAATATCGAGTTATACTTATAAAACACAGGTTGGTTGTTTGTGTGTGTGTGTGTGTTTGTGTTCGTTTATATATGGGATCGGATTTCCTTCAGTTTTCAACCGATTTCAATAAAACTTCACTTTTTTTTTGCAGGTAGTGTTTCTTATTGTCTTTTACACTTTTTTCTTTATTTTTACATACAAAATGCTTTAAAAATTCCATTTACAAGACAATTGTTTATAATAAAATTTTATTTAATCGGTAGACTCATAACGATTGAAAACAATGTTTTTGTTTGAGTTTGGGTTTGACTAATTCGTAAAAAAAAACAAAACAGAAAAAAAAACTAATTAAGACATGCGTGTCCGTCAACCTTAAGCAATAATCTTTGTCGATTTTATTTTTCAGTCTTTATGATGGTCGATACTTGATCTATCTCTTACTGTTACATCCCCGGGCAAAACCGGGCTCTACTGCTAGTATCAAATATAGTTATTTATGAATTTGTTTCGATTAGGATCACAATTCTTTAAGGGACATGCGGATTCGTGAATAACATTGATTCTCTGAAATCTGGATCTTGTGTGAATTATTGTTGCTAACGATGAGGCTAGCAGTTTTAATCTTTTTATAGCAGACAATTGATTTTTCTTGTTTTTGTCGAAAATAGATTTTGCTTATAGTTACTATGGATATAAATATTTATGGCGTGTGCATATTTATGGCGTGTGTATTATATATATATATATATATATATATATATATATATATATATATATATATATATATATATATATATATATATATATATATCATATCAGCCAGTTTTATTTTGATTTTTTGTTAACCTGATGGATTTGAATATCCTTGTAATTTAGTTTTAATTTAACAAGAAGAAATGATCATGATCGATATTATGGAGTAATACTAATTCCTATTGTTTATAATAACTAGACTTTATTTGAAGAAATCATTGAGTTCTCTCCGTGAGAATCAGTTTTTAGATTTTATTTTATATTATATTAATAGGATTCACTTGGATCATATATCAGGTGGATTTCATATATATATATATATATATATATATATATATATATATATATATTTTATATTGATAAAAACATCATTTCATATAATGAAATTCATATATATATATATATATATATATTCATATATATATATATTCAAATATATATATATATATATATATATATATATATATATATATATATATATATATATATATATGAATTTAATTATACGAAATTATATCTTTATCAACGAATATACATTTTAGAATATTAAAAATATTTTATACATGGAATGACATATGTAATAATAAAAAATATTAAAATATATATATATATATATATATATATATATATATATATATATATATATATATATATATATATATATATATATATATATATATATATATATATTATAGAATTAGATATATAGATTCTCTGCCAAAGAATTAATTGAAATTTATAATATGCATACATTCTTAAAGCTCTTTTAGCTCTCGTTATACCCATATATATATATATATATATATATATATATATATATATATATATATATATATATATATATATATATATATAGGTAAGATGACAACGAATAGAGTACAATTACAAAGTTCATACATTTAATTTAAAAGTGGACTCAATTGAGTTTTGAGCAACATTATTTATTATTATTTAATATTTCTCAAATACTTTTTGTTAATAAGTTTTTATACATTTTAAAATATTTTTATACCTATTTCTTTCATTTTCTTCCCAAAAATGATGTATTTGGCTTCTGGAAACAAATTAATCATTCACTCGACAGTACATTCCAATCGCTTGAGTAGACGCATTAATATCTGTGGAAACATAACTGCAATTGTGTAGCGATTTATACATGTTGTCTTATTAGCCTAAAATAAATAAATTTATGTATACCTATACACACACACTCTCACAAACACACACACACACACACACACATATATATATATATATATATAATTACGAATGCAGAACACACTAAAATTAATCGTTTATATTTCAAATACAAATTTAATTTATATGTTTCCCCATATATGCCTGTTATATACGTGCAAATATATTACATATCGCCTAACGTCTCAAAATCACCATATGTATGTTTGTTTAACATATATAATTATAGTGCACATGCACACACATAAGATCACGCGCAAATATACGTGCACACACATACGCACATATATGTAGATATCGATATTGATATAAAGATATTGATAGGAGCACTTTCAAAACGCACAGATGCGTTATGGTTGGGAAATCTACTTATATATGCACAATAGTGGAACGCTACTTCGTGAGCTGCTGCGTCAACATCCACATTGAAGGAAGATTAATCGTAAAAGCGACAAACTCGATATTCCATTGTGTTTGGCTACTGGACAAAAAAGCTACCGGTTTTTATGTTAAATTAATTAGTATCCAACCGTGACTCATTTTTGCAACAACACAATTCGATTAGGATTTTTCGGAGAAAGAATAAAGGAGGCAGACCACTGCCCAAGGCATGATTGAAATTGTTTCTTGTATACAGTGACCTTCGAAGGGCAATCTGTAAAAGTCGGACAACTACTTACATACTGCCTTACGCATGAATATTGATAAGTATGTATTGCGTAGAATAAATATCAATGCCACAAAATGGTATCGGTGAGTGGATGGTCTTTCCCTGCAGTGAATATATAAAAGATAGATAATTGATCCGAAGTAAATTGATGAAATGTTAAATGTTATTTAGTTACTAGAATTCTGATAATGAAAGTATTGTTTAAGTTTTCTCTTTGAAGAAGAATAGCACAACTTGACGTGAACAAGTTAACGTAGACCTTTTTTTTTGTTATTGCATTTACGAGAAAGTGCAGATATTTTATTCATGTTTAGCAAAAGATTTTACAAAAAATGGTAGATTATGTATTGTATTGTGTTGTTCTACGACACGTTATGAGTAGACAACTTCCTCTTTTACTGATTGTCTTTAACTTGTAAAACACCGGATCCAAGTCTCGAGAAATTCTGTTTCCAAGCGACTTAAACATAATATCGGCGACGACATATTGTGTTTAATAGCTAATGATTTCCGAAATCCGCCTAGGTTAAAAATAATTTATCACCCGCAAGAAGCCGGAGACCTTTTCATTCTCTATCGAAAGTAGAAAGTTAAATCATTCTATTTCCAATGAGATATTAGGACGAAAGATTATTTATTTAAGACATATGTCAATTGATCGGCAGCATA
The DNA here is from genome assembly GCA_903632075.3 of Acanthosepion pharaonis. Lineage (NCBI taxonomy): Eukaryota > Metazoa > Mollusca > Cephalopoda > Sepiida > Sepiidae > Acanthosepion > Acanthosepion pharaonis. Next base: position 1,199,200 of record CAHIKZ030000594.1, read on the forward strand.
TATGCGATGAACTGAAATGACTAATACATGTGTTTATTTTGGGTTTTTTTTTTTTTTGGTTTATATTCTATTTTACCTTCCACAGATTTTTATCGTTATTGATATCAATATTCACAACACAGGAACATAAGAATTTCTGTGATGAGTTATTATAATCATATGCATCCGGAATATTTTTCTCATTTGCATTGTTATTATCACAACATTTCGAGTGTTGTGCTCCCCGGCCTCCGAAATATGTTTATCTATCCAGATAACCTGTACGTGTTCAACTTGAGATCTGGGTTGTGTTTGGTCCAATAGGCGATGTAGACACGTGGTATCCGCGAGAGAACATACGCTCTTCGCTATTGGTGAAAGTTCAAGACCCGATCGCCGATAGTGGAATGCCAGTAATTTGGCTTTCGAGGCATTGAATATCACCTGTCATTTTCCCAACCACTGAGCTGTTAGAACTAGTTCAGAGGAGAGATCATCTGCCAAATTGTTGTCATCGAGAGTTTTGAACGGGCACTCATACTGTTGTATTATTAGTATAGATATTCACAAATGATCGTTGTATGTTCTTAGGGATATCAACATCTCCGGGTTATTTAATGGCGAAATCTAAATATTTTGAACGCAGTTTTATGCCTTCAACTACAGAGAACTTGTATTGCTGGGCATTTTACTATAAATAGTTATTGTTTGTAATTTTACTATAATAGGTATTGTTATTAATTTTTATTAAAAATATGTATTGTTAATTTTATTATAAAAAACGTACTTTTATAATTTTATAGAATCGGATTTACATTACTTAACGATACCTGTGATCCTAACAGGTGTCACTACTCAGGGTCAGGGTGAATCTGTGAACATCAACAATTGATTGGTGCTTCCAATATGCGCAAAGCCTCCAATCTCCCGATCAGAGGCTTTGCTACCTGATGTAGTTTAGTGTCATACACAGAATTCCGTGCGAAGAGTTTTGGACTTAGGAGCGAAACTTTGTGGAATGCTTGTCCTGACAACTAATATAAACCCTACATAAAAGATAATAGCATTTATCCCATTTTAAAATCTGTAATTTTTAACTTATTTTTGTAATTAACTTGATTTTGATTCATAGATATTACCTGTACATGAATTATGTCTTATAAAACCTTTATATATGAAATGAAAACTTGATTAGTCTTAATCAAATATCCGCCATGACCCTGCAAAGCACTGGATTAAATGGTTGATGAATCACAATTTCAGATGCTCAGATTAACTGACCTTTTCAAAACCACAAATTTAAAGAACAATAGAAAAAAATCTCTGAAGGTCGGCTCACTTGATACTTTTTAAATGAATCTGTGACTCAATTTTTTTATATCCCCAACTGAGCTATTAAAGAGTTGTAAAATGAAATTGTCCAGTGAAACTTCCATAAAATGTTAGCAAAACTACGATGAAATAATATTTCCAACGATGGACTATGTTAACATGCAATTATTGGGAGTAAATATTCCCTACGTAGATTTTAAAGGGAAAATCTCAGAATACATAAAAGATGAATGGAAAATACTAATAAAAATGAAAAAAAAAAACTGTATGAACTCTGAACCGAATGAGAATTGAACATAGAAGATTACTCCACATACATTTGCTCAAAATCAAAGAAATGTAAAAATGCAACTATAGCCAACGCAGACTAACGATAAAACGTATAATACAAAATGTACAGTAAAATATACGATTAATACTAAGAACGCTTAAAAGGTTATTCCAAAAGTGTAAACGTTACCTAAAAAATAGGTTTTTGAAAGAATAAAACCTCTATAAATTCATATAAAATAACAAGGTTCTTGGAGGAAAATTGAATAATAACAAGGAATGGAAAAACGGTTTTGGCATTGATATGCCATTAAAATACACGCAGTGACAACCTCAATCCGAAGGGTCAGTGAATTTTGGATAGTATCCTTCCAGATGTAGAAACTTGAGGTAACAGAAAAATGCTGATAGTACAAGAGACGAAATTAAAGAAGTTTAAGGAATTGGAAGACAAAATCCGCTTCTACTTAGAATCATAATGAGGCGACTGGTTATATTTAAGGGAAACCTAATGAGGAAAGGTGGTTTGGAGATTTTGAGACTCATACGACATTAAATTAATCATGAGAAGAGATGAAATACCAAGTTAACTAACAAACTTATGTAAATGGATTGTTGAAAATGGAGGAATAATAAGCGGACCCACAAGCTAAAAAGGATAGGATAATGTGGAGGGCAATGAACGCCCACATCGTGAAGGAACACAGATCAGTTATGGTCCAAGTTCCTTGTATCACGGTGATGGTGCAACATTAGAACCAATGAAAGAATAACACGAACACAGGTATGGAACACAAAGATATACTACAACAGAAATATACTAAAAAGAAGTAGAAGTAATAGTAATGACTATCAGATTTGGTTAGAGTGAACTATATTGTCTCGACAAGTATCACTATTCCAATGTCCTTACAATATGCTCTCAATTATCTCTCCTCGTCTTACAACATTCTCAGACCTCTTGAGAGGCGCAGTATTTATATTGTCAGGAAAAGTCCATTATTATTATGGGTAAGTTCCCATAACAAGAACGTAAAGAAAAAATGTGATAGTACAAATCCTTGACATTATTAAAAATAAACAATCAAGAGCTGTGGATTTGCCATGGAATTGGACAAACTTTGACAGTGATGTGACTGATAATGTCCTGAATAACATTAGAGACAGCTTATCAATTCCATAAAAATGCGAAGATGGTCTGAGAATAGAGCTGTCAGTCGACGTATGAAATAAACAAAAACAAAAGTAAAACAAAACTCTGAAAAATAATTTGAAGAAATCAATGATTCCTTTATTAAGAATTCCCCAACTTGTCGGTCACTAGACTTCTCTCAACGCATGCTTGATAGTGTGGCAGTCAGCTGTATAAAAGAAAAAAAAAGATTAAAACTCTTTTTGTAATTTTCTAGGTATGTAGTAGCTGCAAAATGGGATTTGTCTCTATCTAGGTATTTTTTTTTCTTTGATCGGGCAGATCTCTCCATTTCATTAAACACACAAAGCTGGCATACGCATAAGCATTACTGCTTATCCATTTTTTTTTTAGTTTTCTGGATACACGTAAATATAATTTTCTTTTTCTCTTCTTTTGTGAAGTATGTTGTTCAATATATAAATACATTACAAAATCATTCATGGTCGAATATATAATTTTACAATGTTGACTCCGTTTATTCGCAAAGTTTCAACCTCATTCCGTTTTCAGTTGACAATCGAGTACGTTACAACGCTTAACAGCATTTATTACACATTGCAGACCACTTCTTTTTACTTGAGAGCTCGACATTTTCATTGTATATTGTATAAAGCTGAATTAATTTCATCGACTAGAAAGGAGAAAATGCTGACAATATTGAGCAAATAAATATTTTTTTACATAACTTGACTACAGACTTATTGATATGCCGAAGTAAATGGATGTGAATATTTTAAAATTTAGCTAATGTTAGTGTTACTTATCTATCTACCTTTTAACCTAATGGACTACCTACTGTTACTCGTGCGGTCTGTAGGTACAAAGAATAGCTATTTTTTTAGCATGAAAGGTGGTACTTCTAATTGAACAAATGGGAGACCCTCCGTCGATCTTAATAGTTCTAATATCAAGGTTTATCACTCAGCTTAATAGGTAAGATTTAGAATTGTCAGTTTCTAAAATTTATAATGGATATCTATTAATCTTCAAACCACAGGGAGGAACATTACTTAAATATTACAAGTATTTGTATTACTTCAAACGCTATTTATAGTAGATACCCGTATTTGAATAGGACCACCATTTTTTTTTTTTATTTTAAACACAATTTATTTCTGATACAGGCCTGAACATTCGAGAAAAATTAATAAAGAAAATATCCATTCCGGCAGGATTCGAACCTGCGTCACTATTTGCAGAAGTAACCGCCATTTGATCTAGCATGTTTTAACCATTCGGTAACAAAGAGCTTCACAACCAAGCAAGGTTCTATTTGCCTTTTGAAGCAGGCTTTATTCGTTCTGATTTCATCGAATGTTATCAGTAATTAGTTTCGTATTCGAAAGATAAACAAAACAATTTCTAAAGAATTAATGGATTTTATTTTTTTAATCAGATATATCTTTATTACTTCAAACGTTACTTTTGATTAGATAACCGTATTTTTGTAGACGCTCTGTTAATGAAACATTAGTGCGAATATTGTCAAAGCATAAAACCAACCAATTCACAGTTCTTGGAGTACAGTGTAACCCGGATATAAGAGACCCGAATATAACAGAAATCCGGATATAAGAGAGATTTTCTCTGGTCCCAAATTAGAGCCTGTGTTAATGTAAACAAAATAGACCAAACCCGGATACAAGAGAAACCCGGATATAAGAGTCTTCTTCTCCGGTCCCGACAACCCTCTTATATCCGGGTTACACTGTATCAATATTATTCTTCAAATTCTTGACTGTGTTAATTTTTAAAGCAATACTAACATAGAAAAATAGTATTCTATATTTTTTATCGCAATACTAACATAGAAAAATAGTATTCTATATTTTTTATCGCAATACTAACATAGAAAAATAGTATTCTATATTTTTTATCGCAATACTAACATTTTTATTTTTTTTTATCGCAATACTAACATAGAAAAATAGTATTCTATATTTTTTATCGCAATACTAACATAGAAAAATAGTATTCTATATTTTTTATCGCAATACTAACATAGAAAAATAGTATTCTATATTTTTTATCGCGGCAAATATAAGTGAGAGTATAAAATTCTTTATTTCCAATTTTTCTTTGGTTTCAAATTCTGACCACATTTTGAATTCTGTGCTGTAAATCAAGCTAAAAATATTTGCACTGTTTCCAGCCTACTTTTACCAGAGGAAAATATAGAATTTGCAATTTAAATTTCCTCCTGTTGCATTTCTAAACACGATAACAATGAATTCAATTTCTTTGTCTATGTATAAATTTCTCCAATTCTCTTTCCATTCCATTCTGAAGTTTGCGGTAGTTATACTAGCACCGGCCTACACCTCATCTAAATCGTATATTTGAGCGCACTTGCTTGGTTCGACCATTGATTACGCCAGAACGTGCTTATAGCAGTGAAACTGTAAATAATGTCGGCTCAGCATAGTTGTAATACAGGGCAATATTTGGGGCCGACGACTGGTGAAGCAGCAGAAGAAAAGCCCAACCAAAATTATTAGTTAATAATAAAATTTGTAAAGATTTGGGCCGTTGTATACTCCGGTCATCATCAGGTGATTGGAATTTCGAACTTAAACCTTTATTCCGTCCACCAGGGTAGATTGTTCTAGTTCTACGTGCCATGCTTCTTCCAATATCTCAGTCAACTCCCTTTAAGTCAACTCCCCAATTAGACTGCAGTAGCCAGATGTTGAACTCACAACGCGTTTGGTCAGGTCACTCAATCTAACCAACGTCGTGAGTATTGCAAGAAAGAAGAGGACAGCAGATCGAATAATGTAAATAATTACAATAGATTATCTCAATAAATAAATAAATAAATAAAACTTCTAAGTAGTTGGGTCACAGAAACATCTGGGGTTTAGAAATTAAAAAAAAAATATCGTTAGCAAATTTCACTGAACGTCCATGCAGTTGTTGGCGTTGATTCGTTTGAAGTCACCGTGACATGTTTCTTTCATCACGCGCTGGGAGGAAAGCAAAAAAATATGTAGACATATTTATTGAACACATTCATGACAGCAGCATAAGCTCGAGAAAAGAGGAAATCCGTGACTTTTATAATTTATTTTTTTACCTGAAGGTAGGTTCGATAATCAAGGTTTTTAGTGTTCTCAGATTTGCCACAGCTTGCACATAGTGATGCTAATTTCTAAACAATAGACACTTTCATTTAATTGGTGTCTGCCGTGTTGTGGAAACCTCGTAGCATGTTTAAATACTATTTGATATTGGGTATAAAATAAAGGTTTCGCATATATTGGTATGGTATGTATGTGACTTTCTGTGTTGGAAATATATATAGCAATATATATAGCAATACTTTAATATATATATATATATATATATAGAGAGAGAGAGAGAGAGAGAACACATCGAAAAACGACCTATATCATCCAAAACGCTAGAAGAAAGGCATACAAAATATACAACCGAAACAAAAATAATAACATCATAATACAATCAGTAATAATAATTTACATGAAAAAAAATATGATCCAACGAGCATCTCCGTCACGTCCACTATCCAGAACATCTAAATATTCTTAAAATAATAACAAGCGCCCCCATATATATATATATATGTACACATATATATATACACATATACATATATACACACATATATATATATATATATGCATATATATATATATATACATATACATATATAGTATTTTACATTACATCTTTGTCGCCATATTTGTCACAACGTTTCGGCCTTCTTCAGGTGGTTGGAATTTCGAACTGAACCCTTTATTTCGATCGCTGTTCTAATTCCACGTGCCATGTTTGATGGATGTCAGTTATCAGTTATCTCCTGCTAATTTTGCCTCTGAAAGTTCTCCACTGCCTTAACCAGGAATTGAACTCACCTTCTTTGGGTCTGTCACTGGATCTAACCAACGCCTTTATCCACTGTGCCATGTGTCCTTGAGGACATCTGGGTATGAACTTCTGAGTATTATAAACCTAATGTTTTCAGCATCATTTTTACCAGTGCTCATATTGCAATGAATGTGTTTAACAGAGTTCATATTGCAACTTTGTTATCATTGCTTTTCTCTGGCACTCCTTATTACTGGTTCCCATATTGTATTTATTTCTATGCTTGGTCGGCTCAGGAGATTTTTGTGGCCTAGCATATGTGCTGATTAAGTTTACGAATTTTCCAATGGTGTTCCCTGTCTATGATCTCAACATTTCTACTTCCCCTCGCGTTACAGCTTTCTGGTGTTCTTGAAGCCTTACCTTGAGGGGGCGGCCTGTCTCTCCTTTATATTCCTTTCCGCAGCTGCATGGGATAGCGTACACACAGTCTTTAGTCATGTTCCTCTCTATGGGGGTCTCCTCGTGAGAGATACCTGCGAAGTGTTGTCACGCTTTTTGAAGGTTGTCCTGATGTTATATGGACCGCAGATCTTTTTGTATTTTCTCTGATAACCCCTTCACATAAGGCAGGCAGACTGTTTTCTGAGTGTTGTTGTCCTCCTCCTCCTCCTCCTCTTGTACCCGCCTATCCCAGTTTTTGGGGGCTGCTGCCATGTACCCAGGGTAGTTGTTGCGTTGTAGGGTACTACTTATACTGACCAATTCCTTATCTAACGTCTCTGGATCGCCACTTATGACTTTTTTGCTCGATGTTGTAAGCATCGGACGATCCCTTTCTTTACGCTGTATGGATGGTGGGAGTTGAAATTGAGGTACTGTCCGGTGAATGTTGGTTTACGGTATACGGATGTCTTGAACCCATTCTCTGTTCGAGATATTAGATATATATATATATATATAATTATGTGATTCATAAATATGAATGCAGTTGTGGGATCGACTACATGGGGAGGATATCCAAGCGTTTGTATTTTAAAATAAAACAACCTTTACCACCCAACTCAACTGGTGAGTGCATCCGGGTCATTCAACATGTTATTAATAGCAGGAGCTGTGTGAAAGTCTTGAGTGTTGAACGTTTTTCAATTTTGTCTCGGTCATACGCAACATATCATCTTAAGGTTCTAGAGTCCCTGTATATTTGAATAGTAACAGAGGGCTTGCTTCCTGCCTCTGAATGTTATTAGTTTCGGGTTTCCTTAAACATTTTTTTATTTATTTTTTCCCTCTCTCTCATTGGGATGAGGGGGGGATTGGATGAATTTATTTACACGTTTTTTTAAATTATATAATTATTTACTTATATATATATATATATATATATATATATATATATATATATATATATATATATAATATATTTTTTTTTAAACAACATCTAAAATATTATTACAGTTAGATTTACGATAAGAATATCCGAACACAGTGGCGTTCCATATCATGTGACGTCCGCATCTCGCGACGGACACTACTTGTAAGCAAACAGTTATTTCTGAAGGAAGATAGAGGTAAATCTGAAATATCAAATATATATAAATAAATGCTTTCATAAAAAAAAAACATTATTAATTTTTTAATTTGCAACTTTCTCTATATATACATATTAAGAAAGTATACGTGTCTTTCCATTATGATATATATATATATATATATATATATATATATATATATATTTGTATTTAGGCGGCTATCATTCTTTTATGAACATTTCATTGAATATGGAAAACAAGGTACTTTGATTTAGTTTTTTATAATATTTCTCATATGATCTAATAATTTTCTTATAATCTGAAAAAAAAATTCGGAAAAAACACCGTTCGGACAGTTTTTATATAATTTATCATCTGCAAAGAAAAAGATTGTGGGGTAGGATCCACCTAATTTGCATAGTGGAGTACCGACCATATAAATATGGTTGGTACCGGGAAGACGAGGGGGAGGAATCAAGAGATTCTATCCAGAGACTCTGCCCGACTGCGACTACGTCAACCCATTCTCCAGGAACGGTCTTCCCAGAAATATACAAAAGACTATATGTAAATATTGTGTACACTTTCTTGTTTCAATAAATTTTGTTCTAAGTACATTTTGTGTTGTATTATTATTCCATGCATTAGTCAAGTTTCAACAAAGATATTAGATCATTTGAGGAATTGTATTAGTTACTAAATCTAAGTAACTTGTCTGTCGTATTGAATGAAATATATATATATATATATATATATATATATATATATATATATATATATATATATATATATATAGTCGCCTGGTATAACAGAAAAATTGTACAAATTGTCAATTTGTTAGAATAATCTCTGAACCCTTTATCCTAGAACTGATTAAAGATATCTTACTGTAATTCGTGGAGGATTTTGTAGAATGATAGAACTCTACATTGAGCATAAAAAGGTATAATTACTCTCAAGCTTAACAGAAGAATTGAACACATTTTCTCTAAGTTGAAATGATGATCCCTCATCCTGTTGTATCCTCCACGTTTTCTTTCTATTATACTCTCTTTTTTAAACATATTCCCCATTTTCTTGATGGTTTTTGAATGGGCATTTAAACTTGAAGCCAGATTATCTATATCGGTAGCATTAATGAAAGCCTAAATGATGTTTTTTCCTTTCACCATTACACATTTATGAAGACAGTCTGACACTAACGATTTTAAACTGTTCCCTGTCTAGCTGAATAACTGAAAGTATTTACCGGTGATTCTTACGACAAATGGTGTCAAGATGGCTAAACGTCATAACTGCAACCTGGAAAAAAGAAGCTAATTCAGTTTAATGGATATTTTATATATTAAGCATTTTATGCGCTGGAAAATTATGCTGTTACGGAAATTGGATATGTCTGTGATCGTTTTTTTTTTTTTAGCGTGTGTAATACATAAAATAATCTGCAATGATACGGTTATGATCTGGCATCTCGGATTACCTCATTTTCACATCGGCGTACCAGAGATTTCTCTATATTTCCTACAAATAGCCAAATGTTGTCAAAATGTTTAAATGTCTTAACTGAAAACTTGGAAAAAATTAACTCAATTAGTTTAAAGGATTTTAAATATATTAAACATTTTGTGCGTTGGGCAATTATGTGGTTACACGATTTGTATAATGTTGTTTTTACACCCGTTATATATATATATATATATATATATATATATATATATATTTCCTATAGATAGACAAATGGTGTCAAGATGGCTAAACGTCTTATCTGAAAACTTGAAAAAAATAAACTCTGTTTAATGGAATTTTTTTTTATATATATTAAACATTTTGGGCTTTGGACAATTATGTTGTTACACGATTTAGATAATTTTGTTTTTGCACCCGGTATATGTGTGTGTGTATCTTTTTGTGTGTGTAATGCACAAAAGAATCTGCAATGGTATTGGACATGATCTGGCACCTCGGTTTAGCTCATTTCCACAAAGTCGTATCATGGATTTCTCTACATTTCCTAGAGATAATACAAAGATAAATATTCTGGTGAGCTTTCCTCTTTGTAAAAATCACGAATTTAAATTAAGCGCAATTCTAGACTAACTGCTAGATCTCATGATTATGCATTCGAAATTGCTAGATATACACGTAGATTCTAAGCTGGCATTTTCATCACTCGCACATCAAGCTGGAAAATTCTTTTACAGATTCATGCATTCTAATTAGCTTTGATCTTCAAGCATGCAAATGCAATGCCTATCGTCATTTTCTGTCTTATTATTTCCTGTTCTATTCGTGCTCTCTCTCCATAATAATGTTTTTCATTTCCTCGTATCCTTTCACATTCCTTGCCTTCCATTGATTCTATTGGATACCTTGAGGTGAAATTATTATATACATTTATCATATCTGTATTGTCTCTAATCAAAATAGCTCGACCAAATCTAAACTAGTGATGACCAATATAGTGACATAACACAAATAACTATATTGGATATCCAACTACCTGCTTGAGTACATGCCTCACGTATCACATCTCAGATCCAAGTTCTATAAGAAACATCTACCCACAATTTACTAGAACCCTTAAAAGTTCCGGCGGAAAACATTAAATTCTATATAAATCAAATTACTGGAAACATCTCGCTTTTAGAGAGCCCATCTAACTAACAATCTCAACTTTACTTGACAGTGCGAATGGTGTGTTGAAAGACGCTCACTTGAATTCCAACAGCGTTCAACACGTGATAACTACTTTTATTAAAAATAATTAAAAAAACACATCTTTAACAGTAAAAACAGTAAGAGAAATTAAGAAAACCTAAATAAAACCCTCTGAAAATGGTGAAAGAATTGGCCGAATGTTCTTGAAACAATGTAAAAATTTTCCATTCCATTGCTGCCACAAAAAAAGAAGAATGTGAGAATGATCAAAAATTAATTAAAATGTCCTTCTCTGTCATATATAACGCCAGATATTTAAAAAAAAGTTTCTACACGCACACAAACACACACACACACATGTGTGTGTGTGCTTGTTTGTATGTGTGTGACATATTGCTTCTTATTCGAAGTCTGGTTTAGACTGCTCCACGCGTGATAAATGATACTCATAATTACTGGAAGTATTTAAGCAAAACTGGTAAATATAGCAAATACAATTCTAGAAGATGTTGCCTAATAAATAGAAATATTCTTAAAAATATTTCAATTCGAAGGAAAATAAAATTTATATTATTTTTATTTTAAATAGATTGTAAAAGAAACATATTTCCTTAATATTTAAATATAAACCATTTGGCAATTTTTTGGCTGGCAATATATGGAATATGCAAGTATATTCTAAAATATTTTCCAAAACTAGTTTGACGAATAAAAAATTTATTGTGAAAAGTGCTTGCTTTCATAAATCCCTCTCTCTCTCTCTCTCTCATATATATACATACACACACACCCACACACACACACACACACACACACACACACATATATATATATATATATATATATATATATATATATATATATATATATATATATATATATATATATATATATATATATATATATATATGAATAAATGAATTATATCTTTCTTAATATAAACATTATTTTCAGTGGGTGCATCTATTTTAACCATTATCACAGAATCTTATTGTCATAAACAGTAAAAATAATAGTAAGACATTTAAATTTAGGCCAATTGTTATCTTTATTGTTTAGGAAAATGAAAAAAAAAACGAAGAAAATCTCAAAATACGAGTAGCTACATTTATTTTGTCAGATGAAATCCTTCGATGAGTAACTGATAATTATAATTTGTCATTTAATTTTCCTAACATTATTCTGACATATAGCAGTTTATATAACATTCTTCCAATGCACACACACACACACACACACGTATATATATATATATATATATATATATATATATATATAATCACATGGATATATATATATGTGTATGTTTATATATATATTTCGGCAACATGTTTTCATTGACACATGTTTCGTTCAATAATTCAGATAAGTTCTGTCTACTTATTTTTGATAGGATCCTTTCATATTCACGAATAAACTTGTTGGTGTCATTATTGAAGGACGAGAGAAAATGACTGTGTTGATACATATTTCGTTTATTTTCCGAGTACTTTCGACATAGCACAATGTCCTCACAAAGTGAATTTTTACTACTGGATAAACGTTGTAGTGCACATTACTGTGAAAGTCAAATATTGTGAGAATCTGAAAATTATACTTCTTATATATGAAGTGAGAAGCGCTGAGTCAGAGCCTGAACATTGACACTGATTGTTTAAGGGGAGGTAACTAAGAATGATGTGGAGATTTTTTACAAAATAACTCGTAGAAAAAAAGGAAAGACACTATTAGTACAAACCTGTCATGTCGAAGTATCTATTGTAGACTTTGAAAAACATTTGTAGAGTATTCCTAATTAATTTTATTAAGGTTGTCTTTCAATTTTTTAATTTAAGTATCTTCAAGAATTTCTTGTTTGTGTTTATTCTTTTCGTGAAAAAGTATTTTCGACAAGGATTTTCGTGAATTGCGAATACGGACAGTTATGTTGTTGTAAATGTTTAGAAATGTTGGACGTATTATTCAAATGAAAACTTAGCCGCCGTGACATCGTTGTTGTAGTGTGTCCAACAGAAATATTGCTTTTACCATTGGAGATACAGTATCCTAGAAGTCATTTAAATTTATAAACAATGTTGGTTTTCTGCAACACGCTAGTGGGCTGAGAAAATTCATTACGAATTATTGTATTATATATAGTAGATTTAGTGTATTATATAATTAAATTTATTTTTACTAGGATCTGTGGTGTGTATATTAGTTTTTATTATTTTTCAGCATATTTTCGTCTTGTTTATAATTATGAAGCATTTGGTTACGATGTAAAAGGTTGATATATTTGGGTTTAGTGTTAAGAAGTGTTACATTCTATTTAGTATAAATATCGGCTGGAACATCTTATTTGTTCGTATACAGTATAGTTAGGGAAGTTATTATTAATGAGAGTTTGTTTTCTATTTTTAAGTACGCTGTTGAAAATCTGTTTTGTGGAGGAATTAATTTTTGCACGGCTTATTAGGATTTCATAATTGCTATTTTATAATTATTTGGATATTCACTCTTATAGTTAAGGTTGCAGTAATTTATGCTGGTAGAGATCTTTTATATAGTGAGAGTAAACTACTTATTGTTGTTAGTGTTTATTAGTATATCTAGGCAAGGGATTTGTTTTTTTGCTATTAATAAGTGAAAACATCTAACATGGAATTGAAAAGCTTAAGGACAGAGTTTCCCTGGAGTTTTTTTTTTTTTTGAATTGATTTCAGCTTCTATAACACTAACCCATTATTAACTAATTATCTTTTAAAAAAGCGTGATGGAAATTTATCGATGCACGCATGGACTCTCCCAGCTATAAATAAGAGCAGGTACTGCCTTTTAGAGAGTGCATTTTCTAGCAATGAGCTCTGGCACTCGGAACGATCTTTTCTTGCTCGTTTGTATACTTCTTTTTTGTTCTTTTTTATCACTAAGTATATATTTGTTTAACTCAGTTCTTCTCTTTGTGTATTTTATTTCTGGTCCCAACAAAGCCAAAAAAAAAAGGGACAACATCTAACATAGAATTAGAAAGATAAAATGTCACTTTTAAAAACTGTCATTGTATAGTTCAATTTTCAAAGTTTCTCCAAGTTATTCGTCAAAAGCCAGGTGTATACTTAGACCGGTGTCAGATAATAGAACCAGGTACCGTAAGCAACCACCTGCAGTCTGAAATATGTACATCTATGTGTATCAGCCGTTGCTGAACGACTTCAGACAGTTATTCAACAGTAATTGATGTGAGAAGACCAGAAAAAGTACCTTTCGGAAATATTCCCACCGAATCTGCTGGGGATACTAATTGGACATTTATCAAAATCAGTGAAACTTTTCATCCTGTTTATAGAAGAGACATTCAGGACATCAAAGCAAAGTAGTCAAGGGGGATATACCTGCTGGTTCTGACATGCACAATTTTTATTAAAAAGAAATTGTCATCCATGGACGTGTCGCAATATCTCTTGGCAAAATAAATAATTTAGCTTAGCTATATATATATATATATATATATATATATATATATATATATATATATATATATATATAGACACATGTAGGAAGCATGTCTTCATTCAAAATGTTTGTTTGAATAATCTAGAAATATTATGTTTATTTACTTTTATTTCCCTACACTCACATTTTTACGGATCCGGCCTAATGTGCAAGAGAAATTTTCGACATCGTTCCTAAACTGAGAAAAGTCTTTATATGCATCTGCTTATGATGTAATGGAATAACCTGTTACCCCCATGTGTGACTACACTATAGGTAGTAACTGCCTATAAGTATCTGTAAGTCAACGGACTACAGATTCTACCCGAAATCTTTTCGGCTAAACAGTCGAACTCTCTGAGCCACATGCAAAACTCGTGCGGCGGGGTTGCTAAATATTGTCTACCTGATATCTTTTCGGCCAGACGGTCGAACTCTGCATCTGAGCAGAGACGAACAAGGACGACGCTTCGCCGAAGGTCAGAGTCTGGTTCGGGGAGGTTGACCGACCCGATCCCATTATGCAGGCTCTATTGGCATTTTTTGGACGAGCCTACGAGCTCGGAGAAACCGCGATAAACCCGGCCTTGTGACATATGTAACCCTCATGAGGATGGCTATATATTGTCTACTCAAAATCTTTTCAGCTGGACGGTCGAACTCTCTGCCTTTGGGCAGAGAGGAACCCGGACGAAGCTCAGCCGAAGAGCAGAGACTCGTTCGGGGATGTTGACCAACCCAATCCCGTTTATACGGGTTCTACTGGTATTTTTTGGTCGAGCCTACGGGATTGGAGAACCGACGTTTTACCCGGCTTTGTGTGACATTAAACCCTCGTAGGTGGGTGGCTAAATATACTAGCCAAAATCTTTTCAGCTACACAGTCG
Organism: Acanthosepion pharaonis; assembly: GCA_903632075.3. Lineage (NCBI taxonomy): Eukaryota > Metazoa > Mollusca > Cephalopoda > Sepiida > Sepiidae > Acanthosepion > Acanthosepion pharaonis. The sequence goes on from CAHIKZ030000594.1 coordinate 1,214,355, forward strand.
AACTCTCTGACTTCGAGCAGAGAGGAAGTTGTTCGAGGTTCTGCGGAAGGGAGGTAGATGACCCTGAACCCGTTTATACAGGTTGGAAGGAAATAGTTTTGGGCAAGACTGTGGACTCGGAAGATCCACGTTAAACTCGGCCTTGTGCCACATCTACCCTCGTAGGGGGGCTAGTAAAAATTGTCTAGCGGAAATCTTATCAGCTATACGGTTGAACTCTCTGCAGACGAGGCTATACCGAAGGGCAGAGTCTCGTCTGGAGTGGTAGACCAAACCGACTCCGAGCTTACGGGCTCGGATACCCCACATTTAATTCGGCCTTGTGATACATCCGACTGCGTCGGGCGGTTAGCAAATATTCTAGCTGAACTCTTTTTTAACTATGCTGTCGAAGGCAGAGAGGAACCCGGACGAGGCTATGCCGAAAGACTGAGTCTCGTCCGGGGAGGTAAACAGACCCGATCCCGTTTATGCGGATTCTATGGCGAATGTTTGGCTCAGCCTATGAGCTCGAGAACCCTACATAAAATTCTGCCTTATGCCACATGAGACTGAGTGGGCAGTTGTTAGATACAGTGTAGCTAGAATCTTTTTCGGCTGTGCTAGCCTAACACTGCCTCTGAGCAGAGAGGACCCCGGACGAGGCTATGCCGAAAGGCAGAGTCTCGATCACGGAGGTAGACTGACCCGATTCCGTTTATGGAGGGCCTACGGGGATATTCTGACCGAGCTTATGAACCTCAAGAACTCCACATTAAATTCGGCCTTGTGCCCCATGTGACTGCGTGGGGCGGTTTTTAGATACTTGAGATGGAATCAGTTCCAGCTGTGCTGTCGAACTCCCTACCTTCGGGAAGAGAGTAACCCGGACAAGGCTGTCGAAGGGCAGAGACTCGTCCGGTGAGGTAGACAGACCCGAACCATTTTATGCGGGGTTTAGGGGATTTTTGGCCGAACATATGTGCTCGGATTGCTCCACATTAAATTCAGCCTTATGTCACATCCTACCCCATGGGAAGTTTGGTAAATATTACCAGCTGGGATCTGTTGAGTACGACTAAGACTTACGCGAGAACTACCGACCTTCCAATAGTAGAACTCTCTACTAGATTAACTTGCGACGACATTGTGCATAACTGTTACGATTATTCTTATTATACTGTATTTTTACAATAAAACTTTTTCTATTTTATCCACCTTGTTTTTCATATATATATTCCTATTAGCACTGAATATAACACACACACACACACACATATATATATATATATATGTGTGTGTGTGTGTGTGTGTGTGTGTATGTATGCCTCTTCCATGTTTCCTAGCGTCCATTTTAATTTAATCTTTCCACTTGTGTATATCAGTGGGAATATTTGAATTCAACTGATAAATTTTGTCCAGGAATCATACTCTGAATGGATAGAACATAAATGTCTGTGTGTACCCAGTTTTTATGTTCAGACATCCATTCTAGAGTACACATTCACTGGACAAAATTGTATGTGTGTGAATTCAAATATTCCACTGATATACACAAGTGGAAAGATTAAATTAAAATGGACGCTAGGAAACATGGAAGAGGGATATTTAATCAAAAAAAGTATTCTCTGGTTGAAATAGTTTCAAAAATGTCGGGAATTGTTATGTGACGCCTTTTCACGACTATGCATATTGAAATAGAAAAGTAATTCTTTCAGATTCATTGTACACAGACAAACATCCAGATGAAAATTACCTAGAAAACAACATGCTATCTAAATAATAAAACTCATTATCTGGTTACTCCCTGGAGAACAGAATAAATTTCCTACCCAACTGCAGAGATCAAACAGATATTCCCCAAAGCACTTATAAAATACTAAACAATGTATGATCAAAAACATTATATACCGATCGACTACAAATTCCCGTAACGATATGAAATTCTGCTCTGGTTTCTCAGGAAACCCTTAGAAATTTGGTTTTTACCATCACAAAATGACTTATAAAATATAAACATAGTACTGCTTCCTAAATATTTCAGTCAATTGAAAGATAAGGAGACTTTCAACATTTATCAACTGGGAAATTGTTTTTAGGGCAAAGGTTTTTAAAGGGAAACAAATTTTGTCTTTGTTGAGCTGAAAAGCTAGTTATTATAAAAAACATAGACTACTCTAAATTATTGTACCAAAAGAGAGGATTAATAACCTTCTGACAGACACAAAAATAATACACCAGTTTAGCTATTAAAATATTTATCAATTCTTTTCTCCATTTTTTCTTATTTTTCGAGGATGTATTTTTTTACCGTTGTTTCTTTGTCATTATTGTTACCCCACTTTGACCATTATGTTTTTTACCATTTTAGTATATTTTTCTTTTCCATTTATCATATTTTAAATATTAAATTTGTTTTTACTACATAAACTATTCTTCTCTCTATTCTTTTCTCCAACTTATTTTACATATTGTTCGGTTTCAATATATTGAGCACTGTTTCGATAACACCTACACTGTCTATGCGACATGTTGTCATTTTATTATTATTATCATTATATATATATATATATATATATATATATATATATATATATATATATATATATATATATATATAACCGAATGAGTAAATTTAGATAGGTATACGAGCAAGGGAGCGATCGTATACAAATAAAACTAAAACTCTATAATGGAAGAAAAACTGTTTATTGTTGAGAAACAGCTATTTATTACACACACACACACACACACACACACACACACACACACACACACACACATATATATATATATATATATATATGTCGTTAATGTTAAAATCCTCTATTACAAGATGTATGTGAGGACATTCCCTTGCCGAAAAATAATGTATGTTTGTATTATTGAATTAATAATAGCATTATATTACATTTAGGCACAGTCGACTTTGTTATTGAGCCTACCGTTTATTTTATATTTTAAGCTATTAGCCTATTTTAAAATTTAGCACATATACTTATACACACACACACATATCTCTATCTATCTATCTATCTATCTATCTATCTATCTATATATATATATATATATATATATATATATATATATATATATATATATTCTATCCAGCATTTTTGGTTAAATAATAAAATTACTATGAATTTTTTAACTGAATTTTTAAAATTTCCGAATGAATTGTGTTGTTTTGTCTTCTAATATGCTAATATTTATTTCTATTTTATATAAATTTTCCTGTATATTTTCTAATGTTGCTACATGTTTTCAAGGATTGGTCAGTGTATCTTTACACAATTGTTTTTTTTTATTTCAGTATTCTCGAGTTTGCTGAAAGAATTTTGTGTCACTGAAGATTATGTCATTTTAGCAGTGAAATATAGAATTTTGGTTTTAATTATTAAAATGTGACGTATCTTTATATCATTATGCTTTGTTGTTATATTTTCATCTATATGTGCTCGAATGGCACGAAAGTTTATCAAGTGACACGTCAACTTTCAAGAGATTGTGGTATATGAGTGGACAATTTTAGATGTAATCTTGTCTCTTGTTTGATAGTGTTGAAGATGCAATCTCCCTAAGTACATGAAAATACAAGAATATTAATTTTATTCACCCATTCATGGTGTATTTAAACATTTTATTTCGCGTTATTAAAGTTAATACTATTTGAAACGTATTAAAAATTACGATACTTATATGTCTCAGAAAGGAATATGCACATTATATACATGCATTATTTGTTTTTTCCTAAAACACTTGTATGAAAATATTCGAATTAACGAATTACAATGTTTATCCATTACCGTGTTCTTCCGATGTTTTTTCAATTGTTTATCACAGATTATTACAGACATCCCGAGAGAAAGATTAAGATTATTATGATTAACTCCGGTGTAAAATCTTAGTAAGCAAATGCTAATACATATTTACGTTTATATGTAGCTAAAAGATAAAGTGTGTTGTTGTGAAAACGCTAATATAGGCCTCAGTGATAAACCTGTTTTGCTAAGAAACAAACTTACGTAGACAATTAGATTAAATCTTTGAAGACTTGTAAGTGTGTTTCTAACAACTGTATTAAAGACATGATAAGATTCGGGAGAATATATGGCGCCGGAAATTATTAAGAATAAATCATTTTAATGGGGAATTTTTGTGTTATTGAATGCATAGTCAAGGCAGACTCTTGGCGAAATGTTTGATGCTACCCAACATATATATATATATATATTTGTGTGTGTAATTGTATGTATGTATCTATTAAATCATTTTAAATAGAAAACAGACAGCCTTAAGGGTCCATTGGTTATAATTTATAATACTTCCCCAGCTATGTGGTTTTTACCTGGTTCATAACACCACACTTCCAAGGGTGAAAACTTGATTTACATTTACTTATAGTTTTATAGATTTTTGAGGTGTAGATTTAAGCTGAAGTAAGGTGATATAGAGAGAGGAGGAGGAAGAGTATGAAAGATATGGTCAAAATTTGAGAGGATAAAAGAGACAGAAATAATTTGAAATTTATTTTCATTAAAATCTATATATATATATTATATATAATAATATATATATTATATAATAATAATAATAATTTTATATATATATATATATATATATATATATATATATATATATATATAATCAACGAGTCCCAAGACAAAGATGGATCGGACAGACAATGGTCATATTCAATAGGCTGATTTTAAGAGATTTGGAGAGCAGAATGCTTACTACGTACACCAACATCGCAGAAAATGCATCGACACCAAGCTGATCAACGACTGCGAGATTTTCAGCCTCTACTCTAGAAAGCTGTCTGAGACTCATTCTGGGCATCAATTTGTCTGACTAGCTCATCAATGCCATATTTCTCACCAGTTACCCAGCCTGTACACTCATTTCCAACAGCGAAGGGTCTGCTGGTTTAGACATGTATACTCTATGACAGAGAACTCTAAAGTGTTTGTACCGTATTCTGGGACCGACAATTGGGAACAAGGACGTCTGCAACAAGGGCCATGAGGTCGATGGACATGTCCATCACGAGGTGGGAAGACGTCGACAATGATCGCTCACACTGGAGACGCGATTTATACCGAGGGCTGGAGTGAGGATAGAAGAAAAGGAGTCATGCCGACGGGGAGAAATCTACTCGACGGAAAGAAAACAACACGGCGACATTGATGGTGTTGGGGAGCGTCTTTACATACACTCGTTTGATCCTGTACAGCCATAACAGAAGCGGTGCCGTCATGAACAGCTGAGACATAACCCTTTAGGCGCTGATACATGCTCTCTTGAGACCAACGGATGACATATATAATCATAGAAAATGAGCGAGGTAAATTTGAATGCACCAAGGAATAACGGAAAGGACGTAAAGGAAATATTCAAGGATATGAAAATGTCATTTAAAGCAAAAGAAAATGCTCTGAACAGAGATCATATTTATTATCTCTTATTTACACTAGTTACATTGTTCGTACTGCTGTCCTCATTTTTACAGTCACATTCACGACGTTTCGGCTGTTTCACGCTCTGGCCTTCTTCAGGTGATATATGTTGGAATTTCAAAACGAACCCTCTATTTTTATACGGGTGTAGTTTATTCCAATTTCACGTGCCGTGACATTGGATACATTTCAGTTTTAGCCAATTCCTCTCGCTAACTCCAAGTTTTTGATTTTTATAATGTAGCCAGTGATTGAACTCACAACAGTTTGGGTCAAGTCAATTTTGAATCAATCAACCAAAACTTTTATCCACAGCGATATGTGTCTCCCCAATATGACAATAAACATGAGAACTACAGTCCAAACAATATATACTAAGTATGTCCACTGTTTTCGCGGAAAAACAGCATAGCGGAAATGAAAAATGCCACAAACTTAAAGAAAATAAAGTATTATCGTCAAAATGCTTATGTTATTATTTAGATGAAAGAAAAAAGTATTTTTTAATTATTTTTTGAAATTTTTTAATATTTTCTAACACGTTCAAAAATTTTGGTTAAAGTCGTCTTTGTTTACGTCATCGCGGTGACGTTTAAAATAACATTTTTTTGCGTTTTTTTACCGTTGAAAACATTGATTTGGAAATTCTTGTAAAAATAAAATAATTGTCTGATCTTAATGAAATTTTCAGGACTTATTCACAACTGAATGAAAGTATTTTTGAAATATTTTGTTTTTAGAAAATTTTGGTAAAAAATATTTTTTTTAAATATGTTACCCTCCACTTAATTAATTTCATGAAATTTCGCCCAAAACCTTTTTGGCTCCTCAATTTTATATTTTTGTTAAAAGAAGGAGTCTTTGGAGATGGTAAATAACCTACTTTTCTTTTACAAATTTGAGCTACTTAAGTGAAAATCTTGTCTGAATTGAAAAATAATGAATCCAATAAAACTATGATATTACTTAATTAGAAAAGCTTTCAATTGCTTTCGTAAATAAGTAATATTAAGGACATTATTGTCTGAAGAAATATTTTTTTTCTGATGAATAATTAATTTTTACAAGATTTTTTTCGTTTTTTAAGAAATTTTAATTATAATAATTTATAATAGTTTAACTTCGTGTAAACCTCTGTATTAGGAGGGCTCCTCAATATTATGTAGTAATTAAGTAGAAAAAAAATTACGAGTCTAAAATTGCTAAGTTTAATAAATTTAGTTGCGCTACTTTTTTTAAAAAATAATTTTTTTATGTTGTATTTTTTTACTTAATACATTCCTTATTTCCATGTATGATATACAGAAATTGCCATTATTATAACAAGGTCACGTCATCGAAGGGTTTTGTCCCTTTACGTGGCCCTTTCAAAACATTTCGTTTCTTACAGGTATTTTCCGTTAAAAGTGTAAACTTTAAATTTTAAATTATTTTTTCTTTTTTCATTTACTATTTCACTAAATAATCTTATTTTATGTATTGTATTTCCATTAGTGTGTATCATACTCAAATAGAATATTTTTTTAAAAAACTCAGACTTAAAAATTATGTCATTTATGGTCATCAGTAGTAGCTGTCATCGGCTCGTCATAGAACAATCCATCAATAGTTCGATCAGATGAACAGGACCGCTCGTTAATAATTGGTTGTCTATTATTTTTATGCTATAAGTAACAAAGATTTCTTTGAAATCAGATTACTTTAACTTTAAATTTTTTAAATTTACTAACAGAAACTTTTTAAATTTACTGTCAGAATTTTTTTAAATATTTTAAAAATCGATAAATTTGTGTTTGTTTACAAATTTCTTAAAATTAAGAAAATGGCCGTTTTTAAGAAAATTTAAAAATTTGAAATTAAATTTGACAATCAAATGTATATAGTTTCTATCTGAAATACACCAGAATTGATTAATTAATAGAAATCGTAAATTTAATTATTAAACTTTCAATTAAAGCTGAAATGAAATCTTCAAGAATGTTTTTTCGTTGTAAAAAAATCATTTTAAACTTCAATATAGAAAATTTATGCCGAAATAGTGGAGGTACTTAATATATGCAGTGTGAAACGTTACGATACCTGATCTCAATAATAGAGACAATTATTTATTTATTCTATTTACGTCGTCCGGACTGTTGACCTAAACTTTATTGTCATATTGAGGACGTTTCAATCGCTATTCTCTCCGGCATTCTTCAGGTGATATGCGTTGCAATTTCAAACCCAACCCTTAATTTATTCCAGGGTCATGGGTCCTTGGTGAGTAAATGAAGTGTTCGGTTCAAAACACATGCAGAAGGCCAGAGTGCACAACGGCCGAAACGCCGGGTATATGATATTGAAGCTGAAGACAAAAGTCAGAATTATGTAAATGTATTTAAATAGTTGCAATAGCTCATCACAGAAATATAGAAAGAAATATTTATTTAATGTGATTGATTTCATTGAATGATACTAACTTCTAGATTTTTAAGGTTTTTCTTGATGTCAGATTTGTATTTTATTTTATTTTTTTATTATTATTTAGGATTGATTTACTTAATGCTAGTTCACCCAGCACAAATGCCAAAGGAACCCCATGATAGCTAAATAGGAATATAAGGGATTGAGAAGAGGAAGTAAGAAAATACTATGATGACGTGTAGGTTAAATAATGATTGGAGCTGGACATAAATAGAGTAAGATTACCGTTGTGAGGGAAGATTTTT
>CAHIKZ030000594.1:1227500-1245000 GCA_903632075.3 Acanthosepion pharaonis
TTTATCAAAACTTAACCTCCCAAATATGCACGTTAAAGTAACGCGAACTGACAGCGTCTAAGAATTTGAATGAAACCTGTCGTGTAATTTATTGGGGTTGTTGGAACGTCTTCCTTAATGTAGTCCTTATCACTAATCCCTTAACCACCTTTATCTAGAGACGAGACGCGTTAGATTTGAGCAACATCCAGCCGACACACTGGGGTTAAAATAGGAAACTAAAATGATACATATGACACACTCATATCCTCTCTCCCACATCACTTCCTCAACTTTGCGTATACTTGATGAGGTCCGTAAAAAACGTGTGAATTTCTTTTCATTTTTCATTTCAGCTTTTGGAAGTAAAGTCTGATGATCCAGAACCCTGTTAAAGGGGTTATGGTGAAATAGCTTATTACATGGAATCTTAACGTGGTCTGTCTTTTATTCAATATATATATATATATATATATATATATATATTATGCAATCTCATTAAAAAGAGCTAAGGGTAACAAATACAACTGAAGAACTCATAGCCATTCTAGATATAAAATGCATTTCCACCAACATCTCGGGTGATAAATTTTATTTTTTTAAAAACGCATTTAACGCAATCAAAAATAAACCACTCCCGACCTATTGCTAATATAATAAAAATCTTCCCGTTAATCACCAATAAATTATATTTCAAATTTAACAATATTTCAATATAAACAAAAATTGAATTTCTAATGGTATTACACTTAAGTGTAGTGACGTTATGTATTTTCTTAGGATCTCTCTAATGTGGTCTTTTCCAAAATAACAATCAACATCATCTTCCGATATACCGATGAGGCCCTATTAATGTATCCCCCTTTATTTTGATTTACCTGATCTTGCAGGTAAACCAAACAAAGTTGAACATACAATAAAATGTAAATATGAAATACAAACAGACCATAGTTTATCTTTCCGAGATATCATCGTACACCGCGTTAACATTAGCATAAAATTTAGTGTCCACCGATTAATATTAAAAATGATCTCATAATTTTCAATTCTCATCATAATAGCAAAATAAATTCCGGAATAATCATTGGATTCTACTTCAGGGTACTCAGTATTTACATGAAGATGAGAAATGCATTGAAAATAGGTTCAAGCCCCTTCAATATCCTAATTCATATTCAATGTGAAACAAAAGACTAAAAATATTTCTTAATAGAAAAGAGGTCCTCCTAGTCCATCAGAAAGAATAAAAAAATACATTTGCTGATTAAGTAGATATCACTGACTTTTTTTTTCTTTTATAAAAACTGTTTAACCATTTCGAAATGTGCATACACTTTATATGCATTAATATGCTTTAATCATCTCGAATACACAGGTAAGTCGACGTATGTTGCACTGTTTAAAAAACGGATGTCAACTAAAGCAAGTGTATCAAATAGATTAACATTTAATGTAAGACCTATGACGTGTTATATAGAAAATATCTCGAGATTATTGGCAAAATTCAAATAAGGTCCTGTAATCTTATCTGACCAGGCGCCTCGGCTTATCTCCCTTTCGCGCTGGGGTGACGTGGTTTCCCGCTGTCTTTTCTACTAATATTTGCATGGTAATTGTTCTGGCTAGCTGTTCTACTTAGTGTCTGGAATTCATGAGAGCGTGCCGCTTGGTTGACATCTAGGCATTACCGTTTTACTGTTGAACTAGCTAAATGCAACCTCCAGTTTTTTTTCTAATAATTTCCTTTTTCTTCTCACCTGTAGATCTCACGATGTCTTGCTTCCCTTGCCTTATACAATCTTCAAAAATCTAAATCCAACGTTATTTGCCTTCTTGTTTTATAAACGTTATTTTTTCTTCACTTATCTTCATTAAATTTTCTCATTCTCTTGCATTCCCTTTAACATCTTAGATCTCAGTGGCTTTATCGCCTTGTTTGGGCTACAATGGTTTAAATAATTACAAATTAATTTAATTCTCTTTATAGAAAAATGAATAAAAAAAATTTGCATTTAAATTTAGTCAATAAATCTTTTAATGGCATACAATGATACAAGATATTAGGCCGAAACATCGTAACAAATATGGCGACAAAGATGAGGACAATAATCCGAATAATGTAAATAGTATACATAAAACCTCATCTGTGAAATATAGACAGATACAAAATATATTTTTTATTTCATATTCCAATCACGATTTGCAATGTTTAATTACAGTTATCATGGCCCATGTTGCTTTTAGATATGTGAGCATACGAAAGCGGACTGTCACAATTTATATCCGTTTCCAGCAATTCTAATTATTTCACACTAATGCCTTTTGAAATGTGTTGAAATAGAATCCATATAAATGTCTTCACCGCCGTCTCAAGAATTTCTTGTCTGCTGGCTGATTTAACATATCTAGAATACTTTTCATGCTGTGAACGTTTCCTTGACGTGACTCGAATTATCTGTACAATTATCATTGGGGCAGAAAACTTGCTGAGATGAGTTGAAGATCAAGCAAATAGGTAAGATCTAAAGCAGCGAGAGAAATGTACTTAAGAATACGTAAAATTAAGACTCAACTCAAGGAACCTTGTAGTTACACCGCTTGCTTTCCTGTGAGTATATTCATGGTATGAGTTAACATATATAGTTCATGGAAGTATTTGTTGATTTTCACTTATTCTATTAACCTCAGAAAACGGAGGCAACGAATTAATTGTTCATTTTAGCGTTTCTAAAAAGAAACCACTCTTTATTAATCAGTTTAAAGTACATTCTTTTCCCAATCCACATTCCTAGTTGATGTTAACCTCCAGGACATCAAGTCAGAGCTTAACGTAGATTATATCGAATCAGTTGTTAAATCTGCTGCTTGGAAAGATTTTTGGAAATCATTTCAGCCCAAGTAAGATAATAAAGTCAATAAACTAAGATACGAGCGATTACTGAATGTGAAAGAATATGAGAAAAGTTACTATTATTAAGAGAGAACAATAAAAAAAAACAGGAATTAAGATGACAGAAGAAAACATATGTGATGTTTCATTTAACTGGGAAGCAAGAAGCCGGTCAAGATTTCAACAAACGACGAATTCGACGGAAGAAAATGTTGGCCTAGGACTTGCGGTTATATTTAGCCATTTCAACTGTAAAATGATGATACCTCGTCGCCAATCTAGTACCGCTCTTGAATTCATAATGTCAAGGTATTATAGAGGAAAGTTGATCAGAAAAATTACCATGAAATTATTTATAGAAAAGTGATCGGAACTTATATTACGGCGGTGTGAAAATTGCTTGAAGTCGAGAAAGCAAGTCAGGACCAATGATATTGCAAATTCTTCTTTGGATTCCATCAATGATCTGTAAATACATAGGAGAAACAACAGAACGGATATAGCAGCAAGGACGAAAGGTAGACTTATACACATGAAGATTTATTCTGACGAGAATAAGTCTCTAGAACGAGATAGTGAACCAACATTACTCGCAGATCTAGCATTTGATTGAATATAATTTTTTCCTCTACATGTCAGCAGAAAATGTTAGACCGAGAAGGTTGAATTTGTCACTGTCCTGAAGGTTGCCATCAGCCATGATGATGAAAGTTAAAAAGGGTTCTGTCAGATGATTAAAAGAAATTCGTTTTGGAGGCATTAAAATTAACAGGCCATTTCTTGCACCCGTTAACAACTGACTAGGTCATTTATGAGATAAATTATCAATTTTCCTTTATCAAACAGGTCAAACATTCTATTAAGACAGGATTGAATAGATGTGTCATCAGCAGAGACCTGTTTGGACTCAACGTTTTCATCATTTTAAACGACTGGTGGTTTTTAACTAAAGAAAGCCATGCATGTAAATCATTTGCTTTAGAAACAGTACTTTTATAATTATTTTTTTGAGGGGTGGGGGTTGTCGAAAGAAGAATCATATGATTCTAGTGAAGAAATGTATCTTTAATTTAAAAATTATTTTTTTGTATTTTCAAATGAATAGATAAAAAAGAAAAACAAATCACATGCAACTGTGTGTGTTAACCACTGTCATCCCTAATATAATTCTACAGGGATTTCATTCTTTTGAATTATTCAGAAAGCTTTTTCTCCAAAACCAACAACTTTTCAATATTTTTGTGGCAGATGATTACGCATATGGTCTTCTGTGATGAAAATAGCAGAGACACCTTCAACGAAAAATTACCTCGATTCTTCATAGTAGCGCGACTTCCTGTATGATGAGCCGTATCTGATCCGGCCCTCCACTCAAAATAGGTTACCCATGCCTGTTTTAGAAGATCGCAGTTGACAGAAAACAGGATGCCAGAAGAGTGTTTCCCAAGCAACTTAAGGTGGAAATTAGCAATCTCACCAGTGAAATTATTAAACCTAACAGCCAATCTTGTACTGCGCTTTAAGTTCGATGCGCAAAAAGAAAACCAGGAAAATTACCATTAAAACATTCACAGATGAGGCAAAAGTAATCTATATTCCGGCCGTGGGAAATGACTGAAGCCCAGATGTCTGTTCTAGATCGAGGAAATTTCAGATTCTTCTTTGGAATTAATCAATAATCTCTAAATACATAACGGAAACACCAGAACAAATGTGACAGCAATATTCAATACATAGACGAATTGTTGAATCGTAAAGTTACAAGGTAGATTTTGTTGGGAACAAGTCTGACAGAAGGCTTTGTCACTTCTTTGGATTTTCTCAAGAATTTCTAGACACATCAAAAGCACCCGGCCAGATGTGACAACATAGTTCCAAGCACAGTATACTTGTAAATGATCATGACATTCTGACGAGAAAAAAAGTCCAGCATGATATATTGAATCGAATTTTTAAAGCAAAACGTTTCGATTCGTAAAATTAACTTGTTTTGTTTACTTTTACAGCCAGAACAAGTGATACCTGTGGGATATTGCATCTGAGCCGGCCGTTGTAAATCAAGGTGGAGACTGGGATTTCACCTGCTATTTCTGAAAAGGTAGAAAACCATAGACGCCGATTTTAACCGTAGAAGAAACTACAGTGGCACAATTCTCAACTGAAAGGTGAAGAATATCAGCAAAAAAAATCATCTCAAAGAAGGCCCGGAAATGGATTCCTATCAGTACGCTAGTGACGGAAAGAAGATTTGAGAAATAATCGATTCCTGCCTCAAAGAAATATCAACAGATTTTACAGTGTGATTCGAATTGCCAAGAAAACTGAATTGTGATGACAGGAGACGAGACAATGAACAAAGCTAGTAAAGAATAATATCGATATGGTTTCTTATGGAAATCAGTTACATTATTATGATTAACTTACTTGACGTAAAGACCATTACAAATCACCAATCACAAAAATGAAAAAGTGTAAGTCACTTTTTTTCTAACTTAATTTGAGGTGTTAACTTCTGTTGATAAACAAATGTTTTGCTCCTAAATTCTCCACAAATTTGACTCTTAGCACATCTGAAATATCTTTAACCCGACTTCCCACTTAGAACCGACTATCTATTGACTGCTTTACATATAACTCCGCCTAGAGTTTCTGCTTGCATCCTTAAACAGCACCCCCATACAGCACGTACACTTGATGGTATCCGTGCAATAGTCCTTAGGAAATGTGCTCCTGAACTGACTCCCGTTATGTCTAACGCTATAATAATGCCTTGCTGCTTCTTGCTTTTTTGCTTGTTGGAAATCGTCTTCTTTAATTTCTGTTTTTAAGAAGGCAATTGAATTGTCTTATCATTCTATCTGGCTATTAACCTTATACACCTTTTGGCAAATATAAATGGATTAAGCATTTTACCACGCAGGATCATCTTTCAGATAAGCAAAGTGTGTCTTTTCTCTATGTCAATGGCTGATATATTAATGCTTATCGCTGAAAGTCGATGATGCATATGTTAATAATAATGAAGCTAGATCCGCAAATCTAAATTTACAAAATTCAAAATGTGAAAATGTGCTTGAACGAGTGAGGACGAAACGAAATGACCCAAATTTTAATAAACCTTATTTTCCTCATGGAATTCGGCGTGCCGTTTAGAAAGCCGAACGGGCCACATATGGTCCGCAGGCACTAATTTGTACATGAATGTTCTAAAGCTTAAAACTAATATTTTTTCACTCTGTTTGAATTATGTTAATTTACAGTATGGTCTGTATTTCACTCTCAGTAATTTTCTTGCATCCTAATGGCTTTTATAGACATGCAAGATTAAAACCAAAAAAGATAAGTCTTAAAAATCTCTTATATTATTAGAATTAAATTCTTCTTTCTTGCTGTATATATTTTTGATAAAGTTCTTGCAGAAGATGGCCAATACATCTGTAAATTTTAAGCTTATTCAAGGATGTGTTATATCCAATACTCATTATGCCGTTTTCAAACTGTTAATAAACGTTTACACTATTTGTATTCGGACTATTGTCATCATTTTTATTGCTATTATCATGTTTCGGTCGCTGGGCACTCCGGCTTTCCTCAGGTGTAGATCGATCTGGGTAATCTATAATGAATTCTACTGGACAAAGACCCAGTGAGTAAAAGCTTTGCTTTGTGAAATTTGTTACATAATGGTTGTGAGTTCTATGTCGGGATCGGTCTGTGTTTAACTTGACTCAATGGAAATGAACGCGCAAAAACAGAGCAGTAATCTAAATATGAATCAAGCGATGTTCCCAGACATGGAAGGTGGAAGGAGAACAGTTTAAATAATGTTTTTTTCAGAATTCCATGTAGGTCAGGCAGATCAATATACATATGAGGAAAGCCGGAGGGCAAAATGGCCGACACGTTGTGATAACAAAGATAAAGAAAATTGTCCGACTATAAATAGTATATATATTCCTTGGCCAAGAAATTCAGAGACAATATGGTAATAAATAATATTTTAAGAGTATCCATTCCACTCCTTTTTATTGCTCTGTTCGATAAAAATAATAATCCGGGAAATAGTATAAGATGCGTAGATGACATTGCTGATGGAAGACATAATAAGAAAACTACAGAATTTCTTCATCATCATCATCCTCATCATAACCATCATCATAATCCTTCGACCTTCCTATGGATCGTCGGAACTCATTTTACAATCCTTCTCGACACTGGCCGCTCCTACATTGCCGTCTCTAGATCCCCAATGTCCAACCCTTTGTCAGGAGCTATGGTGTCTGGGAAAGCCAATTTTCATGAGAAAACACTTCCAGAAATTTGGCATAGGAGAAAAGAATGTGACAGTTTTGCTGACCGGCAAACGGTAGTCGTTGCTTATGGTTTCGTTAGTTTACAAAAGGTGCATTGTAAAAACTAAAATTGTACAAAAAATCATGAATATTCTTTAGAAACTATTAAAAATGTGCTGCATTTTTACGTAATATCAATCCTCTTGTATGGTAGTGAATGCTGCATAATCTACTCACAGAAGAAGTGAGAGTTGGAGGCAACAGAATTCGGGTTTTACAAAAGGATAGTGAGAATTCCTCGGACGGAGCATGTAATCAATGAGGAAGTCTTAAAGAAAATGTTAATGAATACTTATATTCAGAATCACAAAGAGACAGCTGGATTTTTTTGTAAGAGGGAAAGCTAAAAAACGTAACCTTTGCGGAGCATATGGAGGGGAAGAGAGATAGTGGAATACAATCACCCATATAACGATCTTGTGTTATTAGAAAGCGGAATTGCGGGCGAGAGGCTTTGCGCAGGAAGAAATGTAACAAAAAGACACACGGAATAGAAAGTTGTGGAGACCAATGATCCCCACTCTCAGAATCCAGAAGGCACATAGTAAAAAGATGGTTTATCGATATTTTAATGGGTTATTGAACTTTTTCGGGTGATTTGAAGCCTTATTTTTTTTTAGATTGCGATAAATTTTTGGATCTAATAATGATTTACTGATAGAACTCTTACTAATTAACTTATACATGTGGAGAAAAGAGATGGATTTCTATCTTTTCTAAGACTATTTGACACGTAAATGAATATAATGAACCCAACTGGAATTAGAGCCTGGATCTCCGATTTCCATCTGGGAACCGTTAGCCATTACCCTAAACGCACATCCAAGGTTTCGGCGCCTGAACTTGTCAAGCGGTCACCCATCTAGGAACTTACTTTGCGCAGCATAGATTGTGTGAGAACTTGGGTTCTAACCAGATATGGGTGAAACCCAAATGATTTTAGTGTATTGCTTATTTTATTAAAAAATAATGTTGAAATAACAGAATGCTCGATATGTAAACTGTGGCACCATTTATCGAGGCAGAAAAAGAAAAGAAAGAAATGAAGGCAGAAAGAGAGGCGAGACCAAACGTAGATGATAAGCAGAACACACACACGGCTAAGAGACAATGGATAAAGGATATTTTGATAAGTAACAAATGGCGAAAGAGTGTCATTACAATGACAGGGAAATTCTGAGTAAAAAGAAAAAGAATCAGATATGTTTTGGCGACGGCTGTGTTATCTAGGGATATGTAAACAAACTGTTGGTACGGGAAACCTGATTATCAACTACAGACCGACTGGCCAAAGAAAAATTCAAATGAAAATGTGATTTCGATAAGTGACGAAAAACAGGCATCTAAAAGGATTTTGGATAGATATGAAAAATTAATTGTATCAAAGCCAAACACGATTGTCCACTGACCGACTTCTTTCGACGGAACATCTTTATGCCTGCGATAATAAAATTATGTTATCAAGAAATGTTCGCCAAAGAATGATTGGGAACTTAGAAATGTTTCTTTTTGGGGCGACGTTTGGCCGTGTTAAGAAGACCACCCATTCTGATAATTAGCGATAAAATAATTGACGAAGACCAGGTGTAGAACAAGAGTTATGACCACCGCGTTGCGGCTAGTGAAAATGATAACTGCGATTAGGAGGAAGTAAAAGGGAAAAAAAAAAGATAATTTTTTTTTTAGTTAAGCAAGATATTTTTTTTCCTGAAACAAAGCCGCGGATTCGTCCGCGCCCGACTGGGACATCATTGGTCGATTGGTGATCACGTGACGCACGAAGGAGGCTGTAGCCGCCCACCCAGAGGGTAGGTAGGAGAAGCTGCCACGAAGAAGTTGGGAGGGCAGCTCACGCCCCTCTGAAGTATGGTGAGAAGGTGGGAGTAAGAAAAGGCTCCCAAAAATGGAAAAGAGTGGGAAATTCCTAACCAGATATAAAAGAGGTGGATACGTATTTAGAATTATCGAGGAACCCCCGACGCCGACAGACCTACCCCGGTTTTGGTCGGCGTCCATATAAGCGAAGCCACAACGAGCAGAAATCAGTTTGAGTTCAGTTCCAGTTCAGTTCCAGTTGAGTTTCAGTTGAGTTCGAGACAGTTCCCAGAGTCAGTCTCCAGTTGAAGCAAGCCTCGCAGATAGCTGACTTGAAAGATTCACGCACATTCCGAACTCTTCTTCAATCCAAGAACAAGTTATTTTGAAGAGCGACTTAGATCCATGCCACCAAAATGAGTTTTTCGACTTTCGCCTGAAGACACACAAAAAAACAATTTCTTAAAGAGCAAACAACTTGAAGCGTTAAATCTCGCCTAACGGAAAACAACGTGTCACAATCCATAGAACGGGTCGGGAGATAGACGCAGTCCTATGTATCGAACAACTAGACATAAAGTTTATTATCTTTTTCTTTGATATCTTGAACTTTTGAATTTCCATTTTGTTTTCTTTTATGCATATTTGTGTGGTGTCACCCCCGTTGAACCCGATTTGCATTATGGTCCCAACTACTGATTGATCTCGTCTACCTAAGATCAATTCACAACGTGGGTAGGCAGACTGGGGATCAATGTAGTTACCTTGGTAACCAGGCATTGGAAGCGAGTTGGGAACGACGAGGCTGATATCAAATCTAACCAGATTCCCACCCGAATCATCAAAAGGTTAGAACGTCACATTTGGGTGCCGCGACCGATACCAAGCCAGTTAGTCGTCACATGACGAGACAACACGACTGACGCGACAGGCGGACGTAACGTTTGGAGCGGCGACACCCGAACGGAGCAGCGAGGAGCGAACAGCTGGCGCCGCGGCGAGGATGTCACAGTTGGTGCCGTGGTAGACCAGGATAGGACGTCACAGTTGGCGCTGCGACTAGGGAATGACGTCACAAAACATTAAAATAATTAAGTAAATAAAACTCATTCTAACGATCCCATCTGGAATTGGATCTTGCCTTTACGATTTCCAACTGACAGTCGTTGTCCATTACCCCACCCACCCATACAGTCTTCCCGTGTTTGGCATTCCGAAACGGTCACCGAAATAGCCATTGCTTAACTTTGGTAATTATTGAAATTTAATTACTTCCTTTTATTGCATCGAGAACTGAAAAAAAAATGTGAATATTTTAAATATAAATATCATCTGAAAAATCTGTGAATATACCAAATGACCGAGAGAATATTTTACATGATCTTTATTTGTACAGAGAAATAATTGGAATTCATTCGTTTTTTTTTGTCCATAGTAAGCAATAAATAAATAAACGGAGTTCTCCAATATATATTTATTAAATAGACAATAAAAAAAATATCATTTTATTTTACATCTGATGGAAGCAGAAATATATTCGTTAGTTACAAAGTGTTGGGACCTGTAAGAGTTAAATGTGGAGCAGAGTTAAAATCTCATCTATTTTATTCTCGCTAGGATAAAATTATCATTTTTAGCATTTCTACAATTATAATTGGTCAGAATTATGCAGAATGTAGCCATTTTCTTATGACAAGAAGAGTAATGGATCAAAAACGCAAGCGAAATAATTCGTTATTTTTTCGAGATATTACAACAAATGATCAATACATTCATTGTGCCGAGTCGCTAACGGACATAGGCGATCATGGCTCCACACAACTTCTTTTCTGTTATAGCACTTTAGCCATTTAGTTTTTCCGCTATTTCTCCTAATCTTAGTTCTACAAATATTTACACAATTTTATGATATTTGTCATGCACTGTTTTCCACTGTCCATCTTGAAGTCAATATGTACTATGAGTGTTGAATTTTCCTTTCCTCATTATATGACCTAGAAATTTCAAATTTCTTACAATAATTTATGACGAAGAGGTAACGAATTAGACTCGATATAGCGCCATTCGATTACATATTCCGTGGTATAACTCATCCGGGTTACCCTTACCCATAGGACTGTGCCCCCACGAGCCAAGACTACTATCCCCAAGCCGCTCCATCCAGAGCATTAGAAGCCGGTTCAAGCAAGGATATACAAATAATAGAAATTTTAGGAGGATTTGAGATAATTATAATTAAGTAATTCATCGGGTCTAGAAGAAACCTCAACAGAATACAGAAAGCACTGGACGGCCGTTTCATTATATATATATATATATATATATATATATATATAGGGAGAGAGAGAGAGACAGACAGACAGACAGACAGAGATTGGGAGACAGAAAGACATATACAGGCAAAAGAAAAACTTTTCATTATCAACCTGTTTCTTCCCCTATATATTTAATTTCAATATATATATATATATATATATATATATATATATATATATATATATATATATATGTATATATATATATATATATATATATATATATATATATATATATGTGTGTGTTTTTGTGTGTGTGTTTGTATACATATACACACATTTATGTATCTAATATATTTATCTGATATATATATATATATATATATATATAAATGTGTATGTGTGTGTGTTTGTATACATATACATACATTTAAGTATCTAATATATATATATATATATATATATATATATATATATATATATATATATATATATATATATATATATATATATATATATATATATATATATATATATATATATATATATATATATATATATATATATATATATATATATATATACATGCTTCCTTGAAGGTATTTGATGTGGATATCCTACTAGTAAAACTATATATCCAATGCGATATTTCTCCAGAAATTTGACACTGATTTCTGAAAGCTGTAAAAGTACAAGGAAATTACTAATGAGATATTGCTAATAAGCACACATATTGATATGCAGGTAGCCACTTAATTTAGCCCGACACTACGCTACGAAGATAACAACCGGTATGATTCAAACCCTTTACGCTGGCCTTATTTCGTAAAGTCAAGCCACCAATTCATGTCCAGTCGAATGCCTTCTATCAATATTATGTACATTTGTAGACATTTCTAAATCAAAACGTCATTGCCGCAAGCGTAAATTTATCGACCGCTGCGCGAAGCAGGAACTAATTACTGAGTCAGAATTTTCAAAACATTCTTTGCACTGATAGAATGTAACTGATATATATGGTGAAACACTCTTGCTGTCTGTTAACATCTTGTGTAAAAAGCGCACTTTAAATTTATCCTTGGTTAATTTCCACTGCCTATAGCGTTCTCGGGCATATAATATCTGGTCAGTGAATTTCGATTAGTCTATTACAAATGTAATGTGTGGGGGGTGTCAGATTTTAAGTAAATGCCCTGAAAATCAGGCCTCAACCACGTCCCATATGCATTTACCCAAACACCGACCATTGGTTTCAGGTGAAACAAAAGCAAGTATATATTTGTGTTATGACTTTTTGACTTTTCGTCAAATGTATTCTTGTATCAAAATTCGGTGAACTATTGCTGAAATTAATGAATAAATGTTAAATTCAGTTAAAGAAATGTGAACTCCAACACAGAATTTCTAAATTGTATATAATTATAGTAGTATTTTGAGTATTCTTGAGTCTTCTAGTACTTTCCAGAACATTCGAGAACTTGTTTTGGTTTATTTGTAAGTTTGTATGTTATGCTATAGCTATAAACTGTTAAATGCATTAAGGATACATAAGTACTATGCACTGACATCATTAGCACAATGAAAAGTGATGTTTCTCCAAGTTTGCAAATTTTGTTTATTTCCATGGTTTTGTGTTATGATATAGCTATGAATTGTCAACTGCAATAAAGATACATAAATACGATCAAATTTTACCAATAGAAAATTGAAAATTAATGCTTTTGAAATATTTTGATTTTCTTTCATTTTTTGCGTATGAGGTAAATCGAATTATTCGTATGAGGTGACATTGTTCAAGATCTAGCACAATGCCTTATGCGTTAATTTTGAACATAGATTAAGCGAATTGTGACACAAAGAGTGTTAGAAAAAGATATAAGTCTAATACATACATACATATACATATATATATATATATATATATATATATATATATATATATATATATATATATATATATATATATATAGACAAGTAAAACCAAAAGACATATGGCCTGACGATTACACATATAAACACACACACTCACACACACACATATATATATATATATATATAGATAATATTAGTGGAAAATATACATAAATATGAAAAATATATCTAAAAAATTCCCATACATGTATATTTTCAGAAAAAATTTTCCAAGAGGAAGGATCCAGGTAGAACTCAATGTCTAGGACAGAGTAAGGATATAATAAAAAGGCTTAAACACTAATATTCCATGGTCATATATATATATATATATATATATATATATATATAAAGGCTTAAACACTAATATTCCATGGTCATAATTTATTCCACTGGAATCGTAAATCCGATCCAATTTATCAGACCTACGAATTCAAAAAAAGAAAACAGAAAAACAACTCCGGAAATAAAACAGAATTTAGAGAGAGTGTAAGTATGAGGAGGAGGGAGATTAAACCTTAACAGAGAGAATTTTAGGAGAGGTGGGTGAAAGGGGTTTAAGTAAGAGAAAAAATGAATGTTGTCGGATGTCTATATATATATATATATATATATATATATATATATATATATATATATATATATATATATATATATATATATATATATATTAGGGCTATTTTCTTTCTTCTGAACAACTTAACAAAGGTTAAGAGAGCCAAAACTCCTAGTATCCTTACCGCATCAGGACTCCGACACCGGTATTTCTACATAAACAGGCCGGTGTGATTTAGGCTATTGATGTCATGAAGGGATTCATCCCATCTATAAAAGGTCTTGTTCTTAATCTTGATGGGTTTCTAACGACCGTCCTCACAAGAAAAGTCTGTTGAAACTCTATTCTAACACCTGCGACTTTCAAGTCGCTGATGTTCACAGTGAAAGTAATCATTATTTGTTTCTTCTATTTACAAAATTCACACACCGGCGCTGTTTAACAACCTAAGTCACAAGTGAGTGTTGAATATTTTAAGCCTATTGAGTGTGGCGAATTTGAACATATATATATATATATATATATATATATATATATATATATATATATATATATATATATATAGGTGTGTGATTGTATGTGTATGTATATATGAATATATATACACACAAATATATGTACATATAGGGATAGAACGTATATAAATATAAAAAAAATCTACACTGAGTTCTAAAATCGTTTCCCTCAAGCGGTTCTAAAATAAATTCCAAATATAGTCGTTAGAATAACAATACTACAAATATATATATATATATATATATATATATATATATATATATATATATATATATATATATATATATGTGTGTGTGTGTGTGTGTGTGTCTGTGTGTGTGTGTGTGTTTTTTATATATACAAGCAAAAACAACACACATATCCTTGCGTATTGCGTTTAGTCTGTCACTGCAGGTGTTTACTTCAATGCCCAATTTATACACACACACACACAACACACACACACACACATATATATATATATATATATATATATATATATATATATATATATACAAGGTAACCAAAAAAGATCTGTCCGTTTTTAAAGGAAAAAGAAAACGCTTCACAGTATGTGTAAATTATATTTAGTCTTCGAAGTAATCGCCATCGGCATCCAGCACCTTCTGCCAACGTGTCTCCAGCTGTTCAATGCCCTTGCGGTAGAACTCGTGAGGCCTTTGTGCAAATCTGCTTCATTGGTGAAGGATTTCCCACGCAGATGATTATCCAGGGAGTGGAAGAGGTGATAATCGGATGGCGCAAGGTCAGGTGAATAAGGTGGATGGCACAATGTCCCCCACCCAAGTTTTTTATGGTATCCCTGACCACTCGCGCGACATACGGCCTGGCGTTGTCATAGAGGAAAAACACACCTTTGAGATTCACCAGTGCTGGTTCCTTCTAGCGCAATGCCTGTTGCACACGTTTCAATTGCTGCGAGTATAGGTCTCCAGTGACCGTTTGGCCTGTTGGTAGCAGTTCATAATGAACCACTTGACGACCAGTCCACCAGACACAAAGCATACATATACACATATTTTAAGACATTTTTATGTTTAACATTCTTTTTATAGATACAGATATTTAAGTAAATGCTCTGTTTATAATAAACTGTATTAAATAAGTATTCGGAGGACGAATATTTTCTGTGAAGTTTTCTCGGATATTCAGGCCGGTAAATGTCATTTATGATTATAAATTAATTAATATTGTAATATTAATTAATATGTAATGATTTATATACAGAGGATTAATTAATATTTAATTATTTATAAACAGAGCATTTACTTAAATAGTTGTTTCTATAAAAAATGTTAAACATAAAAATGTCTAAATATAATTGTCGGACTTTGTCCATTTCATAATATGTGACGTCATATATATATATATATATATATATATATATATATATATATATATATATATATCAGAGGTGTCAGAGAATACAAGGTAATGACACAATTAATGACAGAGAACAATTATCGACCGGTGATTAAGAAGACAGAAGATAATGACTGATGTTGCATTTGAAAGTTTGAAAAGAAAAGTTGACTGGAAAGCAAGGAGTCAGTAGAAAGTACAAAAAATAACAAATGTAATCGAAGATACTAACAGCATACAATGTACGATTACACCTAGCCACTTCAACTGTAAAATGATGAGATCTCTCTTTTAATCTACTGCAGTGTTTAAATTAATAAATCTAGTTAGCTAAGAGGAACGTTCCACGGAACAGTTACCATGAAAGTATTTAGGCTAAAGTTACGGGAAAACTATTATACGCCGGTGGGAAAATGACTAAAGACGAAATGACGGGTAAAGACCAATAATACTGTAGATTCTTTTTATTCCGAATATCTAAATATATAGCAGGATCAACAGACGAGATGTGACAGTAATATTCAAAACTAGAGCAAAATATACTTCAGTGTGCCGAGAAAATCTGTCTAACACGTCACTGGGAAACAATCATCTTAGCAGCAGACATAACAATTTATTCAATATAATTTATCCACTTGACATCTGCAAAAATCAAATTATGGGTTAGATTGTTCTAATTCTTTCTACCTTACCTGTGTCAGATATCTTTCTATAATTTAATTTCTTTCAGTAAATCATTTCTCCACGTTTTTGTTGTCGCTGTTATTGAAGTCACAACCCTTTGGGTCAAGTAATATTTGAATTTTTTCAACCAAAGGTTTTATCCACTGAACCATATATTCTTGGGGATAGCACATGGAATTTTTCGGAATTTCTGTATACTAATTTAAAAATATATATAGTGTCGGCACGGAAACGGTATGGATAAACCAAAACGCAAATCTTTTATTTTCAACCCATTCTGATTGTATGAGGAATTGTCCTGGATATATTTCAGAAAAGGCTACATGGATTTCTCGCTTCTTCTAATAATGTGAAATGGTTTTGCCTTTAAATCGATTGGAAAAGGTGGGAAGATTCATTAACCACAGTAGAATCGTTCTAAGAATTATATAAAAAAAAAAAAAAAGATGCCAGAATAGATAATTAAGATTTTTTTTTTTAAGTCACTCATTTTCTTTCTTCTTTAATCACGACAAACGCCAGATTAAGGAAAGTAATAAGATTCATTATTTAAACATACACATATATACATATACAGGATTTACATTCTTTCGTTTACGGTTCTAATGACATCTTGAATGGCGAAATCCATCATCAAATCCTCATCAAATTTCAATCAACTCTACTTAATGAAACGTTTCCATTTGTCAAAATCAAAAACTCTCTCGGGGTTACTATATCCTAATTTAAAACACACACACACACACACACACACACACACACACACACACACATATATATATATATATATATATATATATATATATATATATATATATATATATATATGTAACCATTGTCAAGATCCATATGTGTCACTCGGTCAAGGCCATTTTAACCATTTAATTTCGGACTGGTTATACACAATTTCTACGATAATTTACAATTTTTTCCAAAATATGAAAACTACAATGATAAATTAAACTGACTGATCTTCGGTTATATATATATATATATATATATATATATATATATATATATATATATAGAGAGAGAGAGAGAGAGAGATAATATAAGTGGTAAATATACACATACATATGCAAAATATATAAATATATATAAATACATGCATACACATACATATATATTTTTTGAATAAAAAATAATTCCAAGAGGATAGAATCCAGGAAGAACTCAATGT
>CAHIKZ030000594.1:1250000-1252500 GCA_903632075.3 Acanthosepion pharaonis
CGAAGGCGAAAGAGCCCAGTCTCTCTTGCTATTTAACCCATAGCTGGGAGGAGAAGAGGTGGATTCATACCTTTCCCAAGTGTGTTTGTGCGTAAGTGAAAACCATTCTCTTTTGCTATTTAACCCATAGCTGGGAGGAGAAGAGATGGATCCATGCCTTTCCCAAGAGTGTTTGTGCGTAAGTGAAACGCAGACAATACTGTAATTTAAAACATAGCTAAGAGGAGAACAGATGTATTCATGCCTTTCCAAAGAGTGTTTGTGCGTAAATGAAACCGAGTCTCTACTGCTATTTAACCCATCGTTAGGAGGAGAAGAGATGGATTCATACCTTTCCCAAGATTGTTTTTCCGTAAGTGAATATAATGAACTCGACTGGAATTCGAACACGGCTCTCCGAGTTCTTATCCCGAACCGATAGGCATTGCATTACAACGCACAGAAGTAGATGTTTTTTTTTATAATGCTTTGGATTTTTAATGGATATCTTAACTTAAAATAATTTAAAACTTAGTAACTCTTTTTTTTCTTTTCTTTTTTAATAGGCGTCTATAGACTTTCCTATCACCCGGCCCATACCCTTCCTGCTTCTCTTGAACAAGAGTAGAGACTCATCCCTTGTTTCCTGTTTAGCAACGGTGTCCCGGTTCCTTTCCTCTTCGGATACTTTAGTATTGGTTTCGTCATGAATCCTTTGCCATATGTGTGGATGCTGGAAACGTCTCTTCAATTTGAATTTAACGTATTGGCAGTTTCTAGTTGCTGCTTTTGAACTAGTAGTAAAGACACTTCTCCGATCAACAGTCGTATAATGTCGCGGTTCTTTCAGTGCCATGTATTGCATGGACGTTTATCCTTGCAAGTAACCCCAGGAGGCAACCCCGAGGCCACATCATGTTGGTGTCTGCGCCCGTTCCCGCCCCGTACATATTACATTGGACGACTGACTGCGGCTACTATTCTCTGACTTTTCCTCGCCGAAATGACACAGAGTGACGATAAGCAACAAGCAAAATAAAATTAAACGAGCTCAACATAAAATACCGAAATCTCTCAACATTACTTTCTTTAATAATCGCGTTATTCGTACTTACTTCTTCGGTGTGAAATGGTTTCTCTTCCAACAATCTCCTGTCATCCTAGCTCTCTGCAAATGTAAACTCTGCAATTCCCTCCACTGCATTATCAATTCTTGGCTATCTTCCTTTCTTTAGGAAGAATTCTAATGTCAACCTGTATGGCCTGTCAGTTTGTCTGTGAACATCTCACACTATCTAGGTATCTCTCTCTTGAATCTCCTGACCATTATGACACGTATCTTCGTCTCTATTAAACCCCGTCAGCTATCTCTTCTTTCTTCGCCATTTTCTTTTCTCTCAAGTCTGTAGCTGTCGAGATGATATTGCTGACAATATAGAGAAGTTTATCTCTTTACAACCTTTTGCAAAGATATTGTCTTCGGTGCCATGTGGCTAACCTCTCTTTCACTGATCTTCTTGGCATCCAGCCCCTGAACTTCACCATCTCTGACGTAAATGGTAGACTTCCCCACGCGTTTTCCCAAGTAAACTTGATAGACACGTTCCTCTTCTCGATCTCTTCATTTATAGCTTGCTTGAGTCATGCTGTACTCCGCAGCTCTGCCCTCTTGGAAACTCTGATCATGCTGTAATATCTATAAACATCATTTTCGCTCTCCCTAGAACCTCATAAAAAAACAGATTTTTTCGGACTGATTGTGCCGCGTTCCGTGATTCCTACGTGACGTCCTTTGGAATGAAGTGTTTATTCATCCTGTTCAAAAATGACCCTCTGGGATCTTCTCCTGGCTGAAAGCTGGCATCGATGCTTTCATTCCAGCACGGAAATATCAAGTGAAATCACGTTCATCTACATGGGTCTAAACTGCATGCTCGACCGCTATAGTCCAGAGAAATCACTTCTCCCGTCTGTACCAGAGCGATATGTCTAATTGCAACATACGTCTCTTTGTTTCTGATCGTAATGAGCGCAAGAGTATTCTCAAAGAAGTAAAGTTACTGTTTGCTTATAGAATCAAACAACGTATAGCATCTCCTAAGTTATAGAGATTATTGGCAGCTCTGAAAGAGTGTGCAGTACAACAGGAAATTTCTCAATCCCTCGACTATTCAGTCAGTTTGAAGCCCTGACAGATATGGTTGAATGCTTTACTCAGAAAAACTCTTCTAACTCTACGCTTGACCTATCTGGAGTGACATGCGTATAAAACGATCACTGGTTTCAGACATCATTTAAAACTAGACTCCCACAAGGCAAGCGGATGTGACGGGATTCCAGCCGTCGTCCTAAAGAAACATGCTTCCGAACTAAACTCCAATTCTCTCTAAACTATGGAACAGTTGTCTCGCTGCTTCCTGCTTTACAGCATGTTGTAAGTCCTCCTCTGTAATTCCTGTTTTTAAGAACACTCGAGAACTCACTGCTCACTCAGACTATCGTCCATATAGACTCTTATCGA
>CAHIKZ030000594.1:1260000-1312495 GCA_903632075.3 Acanthosepion pharaonis
CTTAAAGTACCTGTTATTCCCAATTCTAGGCAATGACCAGGCTCGGCGTTGCTTAACGTCAGTCACCGTAGAAAGATGACGAACTCATAATCCAGAAATGAAGATATCGAACTAGAAACCATAATAAATCTTTTTGCAATAACTTTTTAATGAGAGAAACTGCAAATTACAAGCGAAAACAAAAAAAATTCTAACAAAGTATTAACAGATCAAAATCCGGTATTAATTATAAAAATTACACTAAAATTTCGGTCTTTTTCTGGTAAAACAATAAAGTACATCCAACAGCAAGGCCTCTAATCAGGTTTTGAGGAGAATGGAATCACCTCTTAATTGCTGTTGTTCCCAGGTCCACCCTCACCTGGGGTGGTAGCACCTGTTAGTGTCCCGGATGGTAAATAGTAAATAAGATTTCTGAGTTTAGGCGGTGATATTATGTGTAGAGAGTTGATGTCAACTTCAGAAGAAACCAGATATCCAATTGTAAACAGTAAATAAGGGATAAACCTCTACTCCTGTTAAAAAGACCGGGGAGGAATATGAACCTGATGACAGGTGAAGATATATATTCCTATTAGGAGAGGAAATGGGGTCGAAACACTATGAAAGTGTAAAAAAAGGTCTTAATACCAGCAATACATATTTGTAAAAGCTTATTGTAAGCAATGAGTTTATGAAGAAAAAATATTTCCAGCAATACATTCTTAAAAAAATATTACCAGCAATAAAAATCTGGTTGGTATTAAATAACCCATTGAGGTTGATATGCCATGAAACAAAATAAACCAAACCAAACCTAAAATTTTAGTATTAATTAGAGTTTTTCCAAAACCACCCGGTATTAATTGGAGACCTATAGAAATAAGTTTCTAACCATAGGCATATAATCCGATATAATCCGATAATAATTACAGACTTTCATTTATAACCTACTCATGCTCACTCTCAAATTTTAAAATTGGTGACATTAATGCGTTTAAGAGAAAATTATCAATATACAATATGAATCTCGTTCTTCTCTTTCGTGTAATATTCAAATTTTCCGTAATGTTACCATATTAATAATTCATAGTACAATAACTTTTCTTCTGATTACTTCAGCATAATTACATACGAATATTTATACGCCCGTGACTACTTTAAGAAATAATGGATATCGAGTAAAACAAATTTAGTTCGTTTGTCCTCAGTTAATGAAAAATATCGTCTCTTCAACATCTGTCTCTATTTCTGAGAATTGAAACTATTACAATATTTATATTGTTCTAACTGTTGTTCTCAATTTCATTGCCATATTAACCCCGGCCCTACTTCATGTGTTATTTTTTTTTAAGTTCTAAATGAAATTTTTATTTAGTCCACAGGGCTAAATTGATTCAAATTCAACTTGCCATACGTTTGGATATCTCAGTTTTTACTTAATCCCCTTGATAAGTGAACTCTCCCAGTTTTCGTTCCCTCTGTTCTGGCCAGGTATTGAACTCAAAACTCTTTTTTGATAACCAGTTATTGTTTGGATCAATCAACCATTGCTTTTATACACTATGCCATGTGACTTTGAAACGTGTTGAATATGTCAATAGAGATGAGGACAACGGTCCGAACAATATAAATAATGTAAAATCATATCCTCTATTGACTTAACGTTTTTTTTTCTTTTATGATTCATAGTAAGTTTTACTTCCATGTCTCTCATCGTTATTATTGGTCATCAATTCGAAAATCTCTTTACATATGTTGCTCTGCGTTTCAAGATGTTTATTGTGTACAGTGTGTTAATTTTCAGAGTTTAGACAGAGATGTTAGGAGTAGCGATTTGAAATACATTTTAGACAGTACAGAAAACCCAATCCTAAAAAGGAAACATAGTATAAACCTCTACTCCTGTTCAAAAAAGCGGGGAAGATTTTAAAACGGACGATATGTGAATCTATTTACTCCTGTTGCGGACAAAATAAAATAACAAATAAATAGTAAATAACATTTCTGAGTTTAGGCGGAGAGAGTAGATGTATGGAATTGATTCAGAATTTTAGAAGAAACTGAACATCCAGTCCTAAACAAGAATCAACAGACCGATCTATGTAAACAGTGTAAAACGATACCGTTTACTGACTTAATTTATTTCTAAATAAGCCATTTCACCTCGAGCAAGACGTAAGGCCACTAAGTCACAATAAGTTACTGAGTATAAAAGAATATGAGAGAAATAGATAACATTATTTAGGAGAATGAACAATAAAAGAATGAGAATTAAGAATAGAGAAGATAATGATTGACATTGTACTTAAATGTTTGAAGATCAAAGGTGATTGAAAAGCATGAAGCTGCTGGAAGTGAATTACACAACGGATAACTGCGAGCATAACCACTGTTAGTATATTATATACGGCTTCATCTAGAAATTTCGTACTGTATGCTGATAAAATCATGCCGCCAATTTAACACTGCAGTTATTTTCATTCTCGGCTGATATGAAATGGAAAGATTATATTGAATTCATTGATAGGTCTGCTGCTAAAAATGACGTGCTAAATATTTTTTCTCCCCTGAAACTTTCTTACATATTGATGAGTCTACCATTCGTACATATTTTGATCCGATGTTACTGCTGTATATCTACAGATTCATAATGAAAATCCCAAGAAGAATAAGCACTATTAAACGTCTCGATTTCAGTAGATTTCCCTCCGTCATAATGCAGCTGTATTGGGCCTTTTTTTATAAAGATTTTAATGGTAATTGTTCGGATTAACTCTTCGGTATGTTTACTAGACTTTATGACCTTAAGCGCAGAACTCAAATTTGCTAAAAGGTATCATTAATTCACAGTCGAATTGACAAAATGTAACCATGGGCTCTGTTCCTTTTCTCGCAATTCTCGCTTGTG
Organism: Acanthosepion pharaonis; assembly: GCA_903632075.3. Classification (NCBI taxonomy): domain Eukaryota; kingdom Metazoa; phylum Mollusca; class Cephalopoda; order Sepiida; family Sepiidae; genus Acanthosepion; species Acanthosepion pharaonis. Next base: position 1,262,891 of record CAHIKZ030000594.1, read on the forward strand.
AAACTCTCTTCCAGCTCCTTGCTTTCCAGCCATATTTGATCTTCAAAAATTCAAATGCAATGTCAATCATTATCTAATGTCATCTGCATTATTTTTTTTTTTATTGTTCTCGCTTCTTTATATTGCTTCTATTTTTCTTATTCTTTCCCAATCTATCTTAGTAGTTTGATGGGTGAAATGATTAAAGTATTGTAACAATATTGGAAAGTATCAGGGACAGTGTTACATAGTTGTATTGATGTAAGATTTTGAACCTGGGTTTCACGCCCTTGCGATCGTCAAACAAACGACGATCCAGGGTCAAAACTCATATATAATATATATATATATATATATATATATATATATATATATATATATATATATATATATATATATATATATATATATATATATATATATATATATATATATATATATATATCAAGAAATATATATATATCAATATATATATATATATATCAAGAAAAAAAATATATATAAATAAATAAATACTTTCATAAAATAAAACATTATTATTTTTTAATTTGAAACTTTTTCTATATATATATATATATATATATATATGTGTGTGTGTGTGTGTGTGTGTGTAATTTGTAATTTCCCTTGATGTATACAATATAAATTCTTTTTCTAATATAACACCTTTTTTCTAAAGTTATATAATTTTAATTTGCATTTATTTTTTTTTCAATCAGTAAGTCAAAGTATAGCAATTTTACAGATTTCTTTTAGAAATATTTATTCAACTCGCATAGTGTTGTGCAAAACCACATTTCATGTCGACCAAGTTACGCCACGCATCATTTTAATAGCCGTGTTCGATCAGGAAGTAGTCTATCATGGCTTTCCCCAAACTTTCTGCCCTTTATAACACGATGAAATGATTGTACTTCACCAATTAGGCCTCAGGCCCTGTACTGCGAACATTTTCTTCAAGATCGTTAGAAAAATTGCCCTATGTTTTTTCTCTGCCACTGGGGCTTAGAATATGTTCTGTAAGCGACAAAATTCTCCCCAAATCCTCACCCCAGATTTTGTGTTTCAAAAATTTCAGCTGTCTCTATTTGATTCTAAATACAAGCGATCGTTGCTTACATGTGCTACACATGGTATTCTCATCATCATTCTATGGAGAGACCTCGCAGCTGCATCCAGTTTTCTCTTCATACACCATTACATCTAAGCATCGATATTAAATTTTCTTCTTTCGGTGAATTCTTTATCTATGTTGTGCCATCTTCTTTCAAGAATAGGATAATCATCGTTCTTCACAACTATTTTTAGCCAAAATGTTGTCTATTTGCTATATCTTCTAATCCCTGTTCTGCCCACCATTTACACATGTTTGTTTGGTAGGCTACGCGCCGTCTACCTATGTAACCCGTGCCTTAAATATGTCCTGTTGGTATCATATTTTCCAAGTCCTCTTTCCTCACTGTGCTTCAATATATCCTTTGTGTCAATTTCTCCAATCTCTCTGCCTTCATTATGCATCCAAGAAATTTCAACCGTCTCTTTCTGATTCTATATGTAAGCATCCTTTTATTTCCATTTTTCCTTAAAACTTCCTCATTACTCACATGTTCAGTCCAAGATATGCTCAGCTTCATTCTGTAGAACGATATTTTCCTTGCTTCATGTCTCTTTTTAATCTGTGAGGAGAATGTGTAATATTCATTGCCATAGATAAAGACTGACACATCACGGTTTAGAACTGTTTTTCTTTTTTCTTAATGTTTTGCTTAACTTTTCGAAGGCAACTTCCGCTATGCCAATATGTCTTCGTATTTCAATATCGCATTTTATGTCCTCTATTAAAGCACTTCCTAGATATTTAAATTTTGTACATTCCTGATTTTGGTATCTCCGTTCCATGTTCACATCCTGGGGTGTTCCTTTTGCAAGCAACCATACATTCTGTCTTCTTACAAGTTCATTTTTCTCGCCTTAGTTTACTATCTTCACAACGAGTTTCTGTAGTTCCTTCTCAGTGTCTGCTATCAAAACTCTGTAATCTCTGACATCATATTCTTTAAAACTTTGTATTTGTTCACATATCCAGTTCACATATCATGGTATTCTCAGCGTCCTTCTGGAGAACGCTATTTCTGTTGCTTTGGGTCTCTTCTCCATAAGATGCTTCGGAAATAAACTTGAACTTCAAGTGAAATCTTTTTCGATATATTTCTTTAATATCCGAAAGCGGAAACCGGGAACAAAATGGTCGATAATAGTGATTCGGCGGTGGTTTAAAATCCAAGGGGTGGCGAGTAAAAATCGCAACGCCAGAGGATGGGATTGTCATATTTGAACCATAATATACACCACACGCACAGACATTGTACCTGAGGTATATATTACCTTCACATTACAAATTTTCCCATTTATGTAACAATTGTTATTGAAAATACTAAGATAGCCATTACACAAGCAATACTAGTACAAAGAACATGCAATCAAATCTGACTAGATGGGTTAGCGGGGTGTCTATACATATGACGAGTCGTTAGGTTTTTATTTGGTACGCAAAGATGCGAAAAACTCCAGAACATTGGAAACCATTGGTCTACAAGCTATCTTATACCCTTGCGAAAATACTACCCAAGTCCCAAAGTAACAGATTATCCAATAAATTTGGATCAGAGGCATATATGCAAGAGGGTCATGCAGATATTATCTCTACAAAAGGCTCCCGAAATTAGCATTTAAAGTTTTGGCTTTGAATTTGTAAGTTAAATCTTTATAATCAAATATTCGATTCATTAAAAGCATTAGGATATATATATATATATATATATATATATATATATATATATATATATATATATATATATATATGCGAGTTTTAATTATGAATTTAAATTTGCATTTCTCGTTTTGTATTACCGCATGCAATGATTACAGTGTATCATGTATACATTTTTCTATTGACGTCTTCAAATTTAAATCAAGCAAATTCAAACAGAGAATCCTGTCAGATGAATTCATTAGTAACTGATTTTCGAATGAAATATAAAAAGAAATAATTAATTATTTATTATTTTTATTTCATTATACCTTTCTTTTATGACAAAATTCCAAAGTTTGTATCAATTTGAAGAGACATTTTCAATATTTTTCCGGTGTTTTCTTTGATTTTATATTTCTAACGAGATCAATGAGGATTTAGACAAATAATAAACTGGATTTTAATTAGGAACACATATAGGGAATTTGAAATCATTATTTATAGAAAGAAATATTGTGAAATCAACGCGAAATTTATTCTCGAATTATTTAGCCACATACAAATTTTTAGCAGTTGTGTTTAAATTATTGTACATCCTTTCTTTTTTTTTGCCATTCGTATTTAGAGTTTCAGTTTTCAGCCAAAGGCAAAAGTTATCTGTGAGACTTTGACAAGTTTATGTTTTAAGTCATGAATAAGAAAACTTAATTAAAAATAAAAACACATTACTTCCTGTAGATAACAATCAGGGAATAATGAAGCAGAAAGAAATAAAACTTTCTGTCTTAATCTCCAATGAACTGGAGCACCATTAACTAGTTTCTTTCTTTTTATGTTTTCCTTACGTTATAGAATACATTGGCTTAGCAAAAATAAGAAAATGAAGTTTGTAGTAAAAGTAATTCCGGGAACTAAGATATTGTTCAAAACTTTGATGACCTTAAATGGGTTCGGGTCTTTTGAACGTCATGAGCAAAGAATATTTAAGGTTATTGTTTTATCTAGGTTTTGACATGAGACCAAAAAAAATAATCTCGCGAAAACCATTATCATTTTTTAGGCAGTAGAATATGCAAGAACTCTGATGCCCATCCGAGACTTTCTCTAATAGATTCCTTTGCTTGCATGCAGTTTGGACTGAGTATACGGCTACATCACGTTGAAAAAATTGTTCTCGTAAGATTACAGAAGGTAAGCAACGTCGAGACTGATCAGTAACTAGATGGGTGACCGCTTGGAAATATCAGGTGTTGTATACGTACATGTGAGGATGGGGTAATGGATAATGGCTTGAAATTGTTAAAAAAGAAGACGAGTTCCATTGTCCGTTAGGTTTCTTATACGTAAAATTCTTTTTGGGAAAGGTATGAATTTATTCTTCTCCCCTCAGGTATGGGGTAATTTGTAAGACGTGTGTCACTAAATTTTTACTATCACCAAAAATATTCTTACTACTTAAAAATTTTTCTGGCTATGAATAACCTGCAAAGGGTTGATAAGCCGTAAAAAATGACAAAGATTAATGGCACAGTGGATAAAGGCGTTGCTTTGATCCAATGACAGGAACGAAAGAGTTGTGAGTTCAATACCTGTGCCATGTGTCCTTGAAGGCATCTGTGTATGTTTCTTTGAGGACATCTGTGTATGGATTTCTGGGTATTATAAACCTAATGTCTTCAGCATTCACCATTTTTTACCAGTGCTCATATTGCCATTTTTGCTGTTATCATTCATATTTTTACCAGAGCTCATGAAGAACTTGTAGAAGTGTATTAACAGGAGATAACTGATAATTGAAATCCATTTAACATGGCACGTGGAACTAGAACAGTTCACCCAAGAGAGCGAAGTAAATGGTTCAGTTCGACATTCCAAGAATCTGAAGAAGGCCGGAGCGTACAACGGCCGAAACGTTTTGATAAGTATGGCAACAAAGATGAAGACAATACTCCAAATAATGTAAATAGTGTAGAAAACGAAACAATAAAAGGAGGAAGTTCTACTCAGGTATATTTTTCTTCAAATCTGATGATCACCTCCCACCAAAATCTTCATGTCAGCGGTCATTCGTTATCTATCTTTATTATCCTCATAATAAAATGCATTTACGATCCTGCCTTACATTTCATATAACCCACTTCATTCAGGGTCCTCTACCTTGAGTGGCTGACTATTGGTTAAAGTTGAGCAAAAAAAAAGTTTTAATGATTCACTAGCATCAACACAAAAAAAACATTCAAATCACTTCATAAACTGGTCAACGTGGACATTTTTTTTAGCGAAAGATGGTTGGCATTTTGAAATTTGCTTATAACTAACCCTCCATGTTAAATTTCAACCCATTTCAATCGTGAATGTCATGCTTATATTTGAATGTGTATTTTTATTCTCTCATATAAAGATTTTTCCTTAACCTTTACAGAAAGAAATATTACTGTTTCAGCAGTATATTTCCTCAGATTGAAAAAAAATATTTGCATGCACTCTTTATATTTTTATCAGCCATCGGAAAAAAAGGCAAACGTGCGTGCAGGCATCATAAAACAAAAAAAAAGCCCAAATATAACAACGAGAATAACTAAATTCTTGAATATGGCACGTAGAATGTTGACTCAAAAAAATGTAAATTCAGGATTGCTCATAGGAGAAGTTTACATCCCCGTTCATTTTGCACGCCACATTCAAATTTACGCTGCAGGCTTATGAATATATGAATATATATATATATATATATATATATATATATATATATATATATATATATATATATATATATATATAACTATCTATCACTATATAATCACGGGTAAATCGTATATATATATATATATATACACACACACACACACATGTATATACATATATGAGTTTATGTATGGATGCTTGCATGCTATTTACACTATTCGGACTATTGTCCTCATCTTTGTTGCCATATTTATCACAATGTTTCGGCCTTTCAAGTGGTTGGAATATCGAACTGACCCCTTTGTTTCGCTCACTGGGATCGACTGTTCTAGTTCCACGTGCCATGTCTAATGGATGTCAGTTATCAGTTATCTCCTGTTAATTCCCCTCTCTAAGTTCTGCACGGCGTTAACCAGGTATTGAACTTACACTCTTTGGGTCCTCTCACTTGATCTAACTAACGCCTTTATCCAATGTGCCATGTGTCCTTGAAGGCATCTGTGTACGTATCTTTGAGGACATCTGTGTATGGATTTCTGGGTATTATAAACCTAATGTCTTCAGCATTCACCATTTTTTACCAGTGCTCATATTGCCATTTCTGCTTTTATTATCTCATATTTTTACCAGAGCTCATATTTCAATTTTTTTTGTTCTTATCGCGTTTGTCTAGCACTCCTTATTACTGGTTCCCATATTTCTATGCTTGGTCGGCTCAGGAGATTTTGTGGCCTAAGTTTCAACTCCCACCATCCATTCTGCGTAAAGAAAGGGATCATAACCTGTTTACAACACCGTGTAAAAGTCATAAGTGGTGACCCAGAGACATTATAAAGATAAAGAATTGGTCAGTATAATTAGTACACTATAACGTAACAACTATCATGGGTATATATCAGCAGGAGGCCATAGCGTACAACGGTCGAAATGTTGTGATAAATATGGCAATAAAGATGAAGATAATAGTCCGATATAATGTAAATAGTGTGCATAATACCTCATCTTAGAAATATAGACAGATACGGTTGCATGCATATATGCATTATTACTTAGGTGGCATACGATATATCTGTAAAGGTAATGAAGTAATCCCGTTTCCCTGTACATCCCCAGTAAGTACCTGAATCTTCATGCTGTCATCTAATTTACACGAGTCTGATCAAGGCTGAAATGAAGTACTGCTGCCATATATCTTCACTTTCCACTCTCCTTAGAGTCCAAAACTGTCAACGCGTCCTTGTAGTTGACGTATAGTTTTACACACTTTAACTCCTTTCCCATAGTCGCAATTGTCTCACTGTTCTAGCGATATTGCCATCGAAAATGTTCAGACGAACTACATTTCTTAATTCAACCGTTTCTAACCTTCAGGGACAAGAGCCGCCATAACGTGCACATTGGAGCGCATCACCCGCCTTTTCTTCATATTCATTTGGTGATATGTATGTTCCATTCAGGAAGCCCATACCACTAACAGCTGCCTTGTGGGATCGTTTTTCTAGAGAATGCTTCCCTGATCACTACAGTCATAAGATGTTCCCATCTAGGACTAACCGTTAGCTTCCCAACTCTGTAACCCTCTAACACGAGTGGCTTTTGGGTTTTTTACAGAGTAAACCTCACTATAATATATATATATATATATATATATATATATATATATATATATATATATATATATGAAATCCTTCCTAAAATCTGATGTGGCCATCATCTTCGTTAAAACGAATCGCGTTCTCCCAGTCAGTCAGTCAGAAATAAATACGTCTAAATTCACCATTACCCTGCCGTGTGGCAATGGCTTAGGGGTAAAGTCTCCGAATGTTACCAAATAAGTTGGATTTCGGTCGCGGCTTGAGGCAATCGGATGTCTTGCCAGACTGATGAGCAACATTCTGTTTGTGAAAGACTATGCATACACACTTTATACGTTTTTATAGATGCGATTTATTTAAGTAATAAAATAATGTTGTTCATAATTAAACAGTATTAAATTTAGCATCCTGAATGGTCGTGAAATTTTGCAGAAAATATTTCCTTCTCTGACAGGAATCGAACCTGTAGCACGAATGGGGAGCCGTCATTTGATCTGACGTGCTGTTAACCAATCAGCCACATAGAAGCGTCACGGCCCGTTTTGTGGCTGTTCGTGCAAAAAGAGAGCAATCTCATATACTTGAAATTACAACCGTATTTTCCTTGGAAGATATATAATTGAAAGATCTAAATTTCATCCGAAACTAGCACTGACTACTCAGTTAATGAATGCCGGGAGTTGTTTTTTTTTTCTTTTAGGGGAGCGGCTTATAATATCTTCACCATTATCTAGACGTACAGTTATACAACAGTGACTAGATCACACTAAATATGCAAGGACACCAAAGGCGAAATCAATAGAAAAAGAAGCCAATGATACAAAATGAAGAAGATATAAATCGAAAATAAAAGACAAATATAAAACTCCAAAACGACAAACCTGAAGATCATTGACTCACATACCGGAATTTTTTTCTCACCGGAGTCGATATTTCAAATCTACAAATCAACCGATATGCAATGTAAGTGGCCCTTATCTGGCGTCTCGTCTGCAGTCGCTCTCTCACAGGCGTGCCATCGCCTCCCTCTGTCGTTTTTACAAATACTTTCACGGTAACTGCTCCGATCAGCTGTCTTTCGCTGGTTCCCAGACTTCATGAATTTAAGCGTTCAACTAGGCTGGCATCTCGCTCTCATCGTTTCAGTGTCGAAACTGTTAAATGTAGCCGTCTCTTTTACTCCAATAGCTTCATGTCTCGCACTTCTTGATTGTGAAACTCCCTGCACTTTTCCTGTTTTCCTGATAGCTATAATCTCCAACTATTCAAATGTAATGTCTATCGACGTCTCCAGATGCCTTGATCTATCCCCTATCCTTCTCTTCATCCTTTCCTCTATCACTCATCTTTGCTCTCGCTCCAACTCTCTGTAACCCCTTCCGTGCTTGTCTTCCCGCCTTGCTTGGGGTGAAACGCTTAAAACATGTGGCATATGGAGAAAAAACATGGTGATTTTTGCTAAGTAGGTTATTGCAAAATCAACCGTTTCCCTACAAGAAAATATATAGAGGCACGTGGAGTAATGGATAGCGGCTAGGATTGAGGAATCGAAGAGCTTAGTTCGAATTCATTTCATGTGCTAATACACTGCTTCCGCCACCAAATATCTGGAAAGACAGCTATAGCCTTGTAATTCAGAAAGAATTGCAACCAACTGCGGGGGAAAATCTGCTACGTCAGTCATGTAACATGATCGCTTCAGCGTGTCTCACGCTTGGCACATAACCGTTTCCCTACAAGGAAAAATATGTCATCCATTGGCCAAACATCTAGATCGGCTTGCAATTGAAAATTATAAAATCTTCCTCTTAAACCAATTCTCAATAGTTTCCTCAAATCCAGTAGCTGTTACCGCTCAATCCGGTATTGATGTGGGGCTTCCCTTCCTAAGATTTTGTTTTAAATGCTGTGGAAATTCAATGTGGAGAACGAGCGTCGGTACCGACGCCAAAGATACGCTGAACTGCCTGTTGACATGTTTGTCATCACCAGTTACACTCGGTTTTCCCCAGTCGCTGCGGTACAGCTTTGCATGTCTAGATACGGGCATCTCTGCAACTAGTCAAGATCTGGGTCTTTGTACGATGGCCCGTGCTTAAAAAAGCAACGGGAGAACCAGCAATCAAAGAGAGATGGTGTCTTGTGAAGTCGGTTTCGTGGGCATGTTGTTCATAACGTTACTGTGGTATCAGAGGCAGTGTTATTTTTGCTACCTACCGTCCTTTTAACTATTAACCCCGTAGATGCTGGCAGAGCAGGCGGTTAGGTGTTTCCCCGATCTAAACACTCTCTTGCCGTACATCACAGTTTGATTAAGTCATTCATTTCTCTTCAAGATACATGAGCTCTGTTTTAGTTGTTGCTGCTGGTGGTAGTCATCAAGTGATGGGTATTTCTGTTAGTAGGTGCATTTGTGATTCAGTTGCGCCAGTCAATAAATGAAACTCACTTTCTGAGCGACTGTTCGGTTCAACTCTCTGTCTATGGACGGAGAGGAACCCGAAGGAGGCTACGCCGAAGGGCAGAGTCTCCTTCGGGGAGGTAAAACCGGCCCTCAACCCGTTTATACGGGTTCAATGGGCATATTTTTGGGCCGAGCCTACGGGCTCGGGAAACCTACAATAAATAACCGACCTTGTGTCACATGTTGCCCCAGTGGGGTGGGGGAGACTGAATATTGTCAATAAATGAAACGGAAAGACGTGATAGAATATCATACTGGTAAGACATGACAGATTTTAGCAATCTTATATTCCTCAGTAAAGCATCTGAAAACGGCTTTCATCGTAAAGCTGACTCTTATTTAATTCGTTTGTTACGTTTAGTACCCTAATCACATTTTATAGTTTCATTTTTCCTACATTCCTTATTGATTGATTGTTTTTTACGGCTTACCAACCTTTTATAGGTTACTAGCAGTAGAGCCCGGCGTTGCCCGGGGATGTAACAGTAAGAGATAGATCAAGTATCGACTATCATAAAGACTAAAAAATAACATTCACAAAGATTATTGTTTAAGGTTGACGGACACGCATGTCTTAATTTGTTTTTTTTTTTAACGAATTGGTCAAAACCAAACTCACACAAAAACATTGTTTTCAATCGTTATGAGTCTACCGAGTGAATAGAATTTTATTATAAACAATTGTCTTGTAAATGAAATTTTTAAAGCATTCTGAATGTAAAAATAAAGAAAAAAGTGTGCAAGACAATAAGAAACACTACTTGCCAAAAAAATATTGAAGTTTTGTTGAAATAAGTTGAAAAATGTAGGATATCCGATCCCATATATGAACGAACACACAAGCACACACACAAACAACCTGGGTTTTATAATAAGTATAGCTCGATATGAGTTGTCCACCTTTCATTTTCACGATGCCTCTTAATCCTGTTTTCAAATTGATTTCGTGCAAAAACAATTGTGTTTTTAAATTTTTCGCACTGTCAGAACCACCAGAAGGTAATTTTACATAGTCCTGTGAAGATTTGTTGAAATCGGTTGAAAAATGTACGAAATCCGATCCAATATATAAACGTACAGACACACACACACAACCTGGGTTTTATAATAAGTATGATTTAAAACCATATAATATTTTCAGATTGTAAGATATTTCTGGATATTAATTTACTGATACAAGTCATACTAATTAAACTATAGCTGAGGGTAGAGAATGGATAGATTAATATTTTCCCCAAGGGTATTTGCGCGTAACGAACCCAACTGGAATTCGAACTTATCGGGTTCCCAATTCTGAGCTACCCTATTACACAACTGCACATCCAAGCTTACAATAACTGTTATGTTAAAGCGGTTACACATCTAGGTAGTAACCAGTTTCGGTGTTGCTTAACTTCGGTGAACGTACAAGGACTGTTATTTCTACGTGATATGGATAAACTCGCTACACCCTTTAAAATCAAAACCTATGCTAGCTTCCTTCATATAATTTATTTAGTTTTATTCTATCTATATATTTCTTTTAATTTTGTCTTTTCGCTTCTCTCTCTTGCATTCCTTTCTTTCTTTTCTCGATATTTCTCTGGTTTAACGTTCTGTGAATAAAAAAAATTGTGTTACAAACTACAGCGCGAATAGGCTCTTCCTTCAAACTCAGGACCTTACCTGCTTGAACACAGATCACCTGCACAGGGGAATTTGGCTGAATGTTGCATTCTTGTTTCAGTTAATTTAGAGTTATCTTCTCTTGTCGTTGTTCACATATCATTTCATTCATTTCGTCTGCTTCTTTTTGAGGCTTTTAATAAAAACGCACCTTTTTTTTTTCTTTGTATTCCTCATTCGGCCTATTGTATATTTCGATATTTATATCCATTGTCGCCATTTTATTTTAAAGTGGGTTTCTTTACTTCTACGGTTATTTCATTTCTAAGCTTAACACCTTCATTATTGTATAACTCGCTACAAGCGTATTTCTATCCTCTTGCCTTGCACACCGTCAATATTTTCATTGTTCAATCTTCAATTGTTTTCATACATTTCTTTTATCCTTCTGATATTGTTTATTCATAAAATCACAGCTTACGATTCTTCTTTTTTTTCTTTTTTTTTACTTTCTTTTTACTTTCTTTAAAAATAGAAAAAAAAAACAAGTTTAAATTATAATTCCAGCTCGGTTGTTCTTATTGACACTTGGGAAACGTTTCAGATTATTAAGTTATTTTTCTGCAGGTATTGACACATGAAACATTCCCTAAGTAAAATCTTATTTATAATGATAGAAGCAGAAAAAGAAATGTTTGTCCAGTAGAATAAACAATGAAAAGATAGGGAGACAATAATCTCCATGAAAAAATATTCAGGTCAGGATGACATCCACATATATGTATGTATATTTAAAACATATATGAATAAGACGCAAACGCATACAAATATACGCACAGAAGAGGACATACACATACACACACACGTATATATACATATACATATTTATTAGATTATTATATATATAGGTTATAGGTATATATATATATATATATATATATATATATATATATATATATATAATTATTTACCGGCTGAATATATATATTCGTTCTTTGACAAGATATATACGGAACCGTCATATACGCTGACGTGCAGAACAGTTATAGGCTTTATGTATATAAATATTGACATCTTTATATATATATATATATATATATTAAGAATACAAAGAACGACAATTTACTATTTTATTACAACGGTAAATATACATATATATATATATATATATATGATATATATTAAATATATGAATATGTTTTATAAAAAATATCAATTATTTTATTTATTACAGAGCAGTTTTTGAGATTGGCTATTTGACCTTGTCTACGATACGCAGCCTAGCGTTAAGGCACGCTTCGTAGCCTAGCGTATATTTTCCGTAAGGATTTGTTTTATTCGAATCCTGTCAAAGAAAAATATTTTCTATGAAAATTTTTCGGACATTCAGGCCGGTAAATGTTATTTAATACTGTTTATCATTAAATACTTCATATCTAACAACGTTAAACATAATAAAATGTCTTTAATAAATATATATATCTATCTATATAATTTGTATATGTATATAATAATCATAATATATATATATATATATATATTATATATTCTATCATATATATATATATATATATATATATATATATATATATATATATATCAAATATTTTATTTTATTACATTTTTATTGGCTATTTCGTGCATAGAGATTTTTCAAAAATTTGTTTATTTTGACTCTTATCAAAATCTCCCGTTTAATAAAATCCGTTATCTATCTATCTATCTATCTATCTATCTATCTATCTATCTATATCTATATCTATCTATCTATATCTATCTACATCTATCTATCTATATCTAGCTATCTATATCCATATCTACCTCATCTATCTATCTACATCGATCTATTTATATCTAGCTATCTATATCTATATCTATCTATATCTATCTATCTACATCGATCTATCTATATCTAGCTATCTATCTCTCTCTCTCTCTCTATATATATATATATATATATATATATATATATATATATATATATATGCACCAGAAAAACTTGAATTCGGTTGTGCGCTCTCGAAAGATAAGAGCGAAATTTTAACAATTGACTATTACTACTAATACTACAAGGCTCTTCCCCGAATTGAGCTGTGTCAGTCTTTGGCGATTTATTAACAGAGTAAGTACGTAAACATTCGCCTTTCTTTCAACTATGCGCCGATGGCTTAGGGAAAAATTTCTGACTATTGCTGTATCAGTCGAGATTCCATCCTGGTTTGAAGCAATCAGATGCGTGTCCACACTGATGAGCAGTGATACTGCAAAGCAATATTATCTGTGTATAACGATATGGTTTCATCACTACACAGGAATTCCCATGATGGTATATATATATATATATATATATATTATTACCTAATTTATACGTATAAAAATTTATGCAATTTTATATTATATATTATAAAATTCATATATATTTTATAATATTATTATGTAACTACTTATATATTGTATAATTTTTATATATGTAATTGGCATTATATAAGTATTATATAACATATTTAATTATATAATATATTATACATATATACATTTATATATATATATATATATATATATATGTATTTTAAATTACATAACAGGAAAATTCGAAATTATCTCATGACTATAGACTATTTTAACTAACGTCAATGCGTTTTAACCGAAATGGCTAGCGCATTGATATCAGTAGAATTCGTCTTTAGTCGTGACGCAATTTTGGATTTCTATGTTATGTAATTTATATGGTCTATTATAATAAATACATTGAGCTCTATTTTGTGGATCAGTTTTAATTTTGTATATTATTACGATCCACTTGGGTTATATACTAACGAATTCATTACCTGTACTACACATACACACAATCACACACACATATTGCATTTATTTTGGCCGCATGTTTTCATCGTCTTGTCTCTAAAAAATGTAGAGATATTTTGTCTACCTATTCTTAATGGGATGCTCTCATATTTTTCTCCGAGTTTCTCCGTATTTTTATTTAAGAAGAAAAGAAAGAAAATTACCATGTTGATGTATATCTATTTTAATTTTGAGTACTTTCGACATTAATACAATGCCTTCTTCAGCATTTTGCTTTTGCTAAGAAAAAATTGTTTTTGATTGTGATGTGAAAAAACAATGAACTTATACAATATCTAATTTAAATTTACTATAGCATAAATATATCCGTAAAATGCCGTCAATGGGTTTACTAAGTTACTGAAACATCTACAAAAAATAAATAAATAAATAAATAACTATTTAAACACTTTTGTTATAACCTTGATTTTTTAAAGTACTTAAACAGTTTTAAAAAATTTGAATAGTATTCATAATTAATTTTATTAAAGATCGGTTTCATTCTTTTAATATAGATATCTTCAAGTGTATATATATATATATATATATATATATATATATATATATATATATATATATTGAACAATACAAATATTAAAAAAATAAAATCTTCAGACACAATGGATTGTACATTAATATTCTTTTTTTTTTTTTATTATTTCATTTAGCTTCCTCGACTAGTTTCGGCCAACAAGGCAATCATCTGGAGAAATAAAATTCTGCTTGCTGGTAGCAGTGAACTACAGAAATGAAGTTTTGTTTTATCGGCTGAAAAATATAGTAAATCCGATCCCATATTTAAAGAAACCTACACAAACAACCCGATGTGAGTTGTCCCCCTTCCTTTTTCACGATGTCTCTTAATCGTGTTTTTAAATTGATTTTGTGCAAAAACAATTATATTTTCCCATTTTTGGCGCTGTTAGAACCATCACAAGGTAATTTTATGTAGTCCTGTGAAGTTTTGTTGAAATCGGTTGAAAAATGTAGGAAATCCGATCCAATATATAAACGTTACGACACACACACAGACACAGACACACACACACACACATATATATATATATACACACATATATATACATACATATATATATATATACACACACACATATATATATATACACACATATATATACATACACATATATATATACACACACACACACACACATATATATATGCACACATAAGTATATATATATATATATATATATATATATATGTATGTATGTATGAATATATTCAAATAATACGAAAGAACTGTCAGATTTCTAACCAAGTGTTCTCTAGCATTTTTTTTCATTTAAAAATAAAACAGAGCTCGATACAAAGTAGAGCATAATATAATAATAATTATTTTTTTAAAAATATGCCTCCATTGCCATATCGAAATTATTATGTTTAGAAACCAAAACTTAAATCTTAAAATTTAGCTTTAAAATTTTAACTTAAAATTCAGAGCTCGGTTACATTCTCAACCGATGCTAAGAAAAACTTTAAAAAATCGAATTTACTCTATTTTTAATGGTTTACTAATATAAAAAAGAAGAATGAATGTTCATTCATCCAATTCGATCATTGTTACTTTTTCCTGTCCATCACTGAAAATCGCGAAATAAATATCATAAATCAGGTACAAATACCTATATTGTTCCATAGTGCTTATCTGTGGACCAAAGAAATAACGCAGAATTTAATATTACTATGGCATCATTTAACTCCGCAGAGGCATGTGCATTTTTTCGAATCTTGCTATTGCATCGATGTATTTTCGTAAAGACAATGAACTCTATAGAGATGATGCTGTAAATCTCCTCCGTAAAAGTAGCCCATGAAATATAGACCGATTGATGGGGAATTGGCAAACTTTTTCAAAGATCACGAGGTAAATATTACTACTACTACCACCGATGCTAAAGTGATCAACATTCTCGATGTGACTTTAGTGTTGAAAAAAAGGTTATTACTAATCATTTATCAATGATCTATATAACCAAAGATAAGTCATCGAAGAAACGAACCATCATCCTAAAATTCTAGATAATTTACATAAATCAGTCTAAGTTACATTATCTGTCAACTCTAGAAATAAGGAAATATTTGATAACAAGAAAATTAAAAAAAAAGAAAAAAATTTAGAAGAAAGCAAGATGAGCTTTTATGATTATGTACATTATTTACAGTATTCGGGCTGTTATCCTCATCAACATTGCCATATTCACAACTTTTCCGCTGTTGAACGTTCGTGCCTTCTTCCAGCAAATATACCCAACGAGCTGGGTGTCCAATACCCGGCTACAGCAGTGGTGAACCAAAAAAAACTTAGAGAGTTGAGTTAAACTGAGACATCTTGCAGAGGCATGGTACGTGGAACTAGAACAATATACCTCGGTGGACAAAATAATTGGTTCGGTTCGAAATTCCAAATACCTGAAGAAGGGCGGAGCGTACAACGGCCGAAACGTTGTGAATATGGCAATGGAGATGAAGATAACAGTCTGAATATATGTAAAAAAAGATAAATAGATTTCTTAGTGTAATTTCAATTCGTCGGCCTTGAATTAGGATCTACAGATCCTAAGGAATCTTAAATAGAAGTAATGATAGACATTTAGGATAAAACATCGAATGGAGAATAACACGAAACAAGACCAAGAATAAAGATAAATAAAAAAAACGGACAAATAAAAGGAAGGATGTCAAAAACAGTAAAAGAAACACACCTATCTAGGTAAAGTATTAAAGTGCTCAATACCTCTAGAAATTAAATTAAGACAGAAGACTAACACTAACCAAATAGTCCTCAGACACACTGAACCAAATTGTAACGTACGCTTCTTCCTAGGCCAACCGATTCCCGTCAAAGGCAATATATAAAGGCAACTTTTTGCATAAGATTAGCGATAATGTTTCAGTTTTAATGATTTGTGATAATATATCCTTTGTCAGGTTGTGTTGTTTCCTGTCCATGTTAGACTCTGAGTCTTCATTTCTACCCGCTCGTGGTCTCTTTTGTCTATTTATTTCTGGTTGTAGTGCCATTCTGTGCTATCGGTAGGAGCACAGGTCATAGGACAGATATTTCCCAGAGCAGATGAGGCTTTTAGTTCGTTGCTTCAATCACTTCTGATATTACGTGCCTTGAGGTGTTCGATGTTTGTAATTAAGTCATTTCAGTTTGCATTATGTATGTCGCAGATGCAGAGGTAACGTATGGGGTCAAAAATGTTGACATTATGTTAGGATACAAGGTCTCTTCTACAAAGTGTTAGCTCTTTAATCCTTTACAAGTACATCAATTGGGATATCTCGAATCCCAGTGCAAAGTTCACTTGCAGGTCAGCTATCGGCCCCAGGGGTGCGTTTTCCTTATTTTCATCTAAAAAAGAAATCACTTGTTCACCTGAGTGGTTAATTCCAACTAAAGGCTGGCGTCGCGGTTTTTCAAAACCTAGGCAATGGGATAGTGACTGGCATTAATTTATGGTACTACTCGCCCAAATCATCGCACAAACCAGAAGAAGAGTCGTTTTAAGGGGCGGGGATTTCTGCAGACAGATAACTAACCAGTTCATGAAAAGGATATTATCAGAAATAATAGAAACTATATTTAATTCCAGCAGAAATCATTAAAGATCGTTTTATATCTTGCATCCTATATAATCCCCAAGATATTTAGAAAAATTGAAAAACTTCCAGACAGATTTCGTATGAGCGAAGATTAAATTCATAATGTATACTACATTGTTTCTACATTCTTTGTTTTCTCTGTCTGTGAAGGTCGTCGGTTGAAACATAGTATCAATTTTAAGGATTTTCTTGATAGTTATATCTTACTTATTATAAAACGCAGATTGATTGTTTGTGTGTGTGTGTGTGTGTGTGTGTGTGTGTGTGTGTGTGTAACGTTTATATATTGGATCGGATTTCCTACATTTTTCAACCGATTTCAACAATTTGAAAACATGATTAAGAGACATCGTGAAAATGGAAAGGGGACAACTCACATCGGGTTGTTTGTGTGTGTGGGTACCTTTAAATATGGGATCGGATTTCCTATATTTTTCAGCCGATAAAACAAAACTTTTTTTTTGGCAGGTAGTCTTTCTTATTGTCTTGCCCACTTTTTTTCTTTATTCTTACATTCAGAATGCTTTAAAAAAATTCATTTACAAGACAATTGTTTATAATAAAATTCTAATCGATCGGTAGAGACTCATAAAGATTGAAAACAATGTTTTTGTTTGGGTTTGACCAATTCGTAAAAAAAAAAAAAAAAAAAAAACTAATTAAGACATGCGTGTCCGTCAACCTTAAACAATAATCTAACGATCACTACTGATTGTACGAATCCAAACATCGGATGAATTCTTTACCTTTAGGGAAAGATAATGAAATCTAAACATACACAAGTCTTAACTAAAAATAATAACCGGAACGGGAAACTACTTTAAATAAACATGGTGTCCAATTTTTTTACTGTATTCAATAAGTAAAAATCATAAATTGTAAAAGATTATTATTACAGAAAGGCTACTAAATGAAAAATATTTGTTAGATCATAATTAAATTTGGCTTTGACCAATTCGTAAAAAAAACAAAAAAAAAAACTAATTAAGACATGCGTCTCCGTCAAACTTAAACAATAATCTGTGTAAATTTTATTTTTCAGTCTTTATGATGGTGGATACTTGATCTAACTCTTACGGTTATATCCCCGGGCAACGCCGGGCTCTACTGCTAGTATATATATATATATATATATATATGTGTGTGTGTGTGTGGGTGTGTGTGTGTGTAATCCGGTTATCACTTTTCTGTAACGCTATTTATCTCTGTAATAAATGGATTAATATTTGTTCGTGAGTTATGCAAAAAGGCATTAATTGTTTTTTTTTTTTTTTTATGAAAAAGGTCCCCACAAAACGAAAATTCCATTTTACCAGAGACGTAATGACGGTAAAAAAAATCAAAATATTAGTTTTATTTTTCAGTTTGTTAATAATGTAATTGGACTGTACTTTTGTATTTTTAACGCATTTAACAGTTCATAACTGTTGTATAGTATATCGCTATAGTATAACATACAAACTTACAAATAAACAAAAATTGCTATGTTGCAGAATGGTTATTTTTCAATTTTCTAATAATGTAATTAAATAGTGCGTGTATTTTAACGCATTAAATTTATATCTATAACATAAAATACAGACTAAAGTTTATATAATAAGTTTAAATAATAAGTATATATCTGTAGAATATCATACACACAGACAAATAAACAAAAATTGCAAAGTCGCATATACAATTATAGATTTACATCCACAAGTCAGAATAGCTATATAAATAAAAATAATGTGGAATATTTGGCATAATTATGGCATAATATCCTATTATTTTGCTTTTCTAGACAATATAAATTTAAGCCGAACTTCCCAGATATTTAAAAATTGATCATATTTGTGTTTGGTTCATCGATAAAGCATCCGCTTAGTTTCTAGTTAATACTAATTCTTAAGGTAATATCTTTCTGACAGTTTGTTTCTTGTAACAGTCACATTTATTTTATTTTTTTCTTTTATAATATCAATCTTCAGTTTGGCATCTGAGTACACGTACTCCTAATAGTACCAGTCTGTATACGAGTATTTGTGAAAGTCGTACTCGTATTTGGGAGAATGATATTATAATCATATATATATATATATATATATATATATATATATATATATATATGTGACGGTTACACACCTGGCCCAGGGTCGAATCCCTTGGTTACGGCGCCAACTGTGACGTCGCTCCTCCTGATCGCTCCTCCTGGTTCCAAGCGTGCCGCTCCAACCCCTTGGTTGGATGATCACCAACCTCGCCTTTCCCAACTCGCTTCCAATACCTGGTTACTGAAGCAACTGTACTGATCTCCGGTCTGTCTACCCACGTTGTGTTTAGATCTTAGACAGACGGGACCAGCAGGGATCGGGGCCGACAAGTTGAGTCCGACGGGGTGGCAAAACACAAGTAAAAGAAAAAAAAAACTCACGAGACAAAAAATTACTGATAAAAAAGGGTGACAACCTTTTATATCTAATGTCCGTTACATAAAGAAAAATTGTTCTCAATTCCCGACCCGCTCTGTGGACTATGGCACCAAGGTTCTATCACACAACCTAAAGATTTCGAATTGCCTACTCTTTAGAATTGTGTATGTCGGAGTGTGGTTTGGTTCGACACTGGGGCTAATTTCTATCGATCATTCGCAGTTGATTCTTCTCTTCGACTTGAGTTGTATTTCTTCTTCTTCGTCGACTTAGGCTGGAAGTTCTCTTGTCTTCGACTTGGGCTGGAAGGATCTCTTGCCGCAACTCAGCCGCAACTCTCTGTCGTCCGAGGTGATCTCTTCTCGCTGCCGTCCGGGGCTGAACTCTGCCGTAACTCTGCCACAACTCTTGGCGTCCTTCGAGCAATCTCCTTCTTCGTCTGCTTGGGCTGGAAGTTCTCTTGTCTTCGACTTGGGTGGAAGGATTTCTTGTCTGAGGATTCTCTTGCCCGCAAAGGGGCGAGTGAATCGGGCCCGATGCCCGCGTTCAGGCTCTTTCCTGCCCGCGGTCCAGCTGCAACTCCCTCCAACTGATTTCTGTCGACTGGGGTCCTGCTTTTATTGACGCCGCAACAAACTGGGGTGGGTCTGTCGGCGTCAGGGTTTTCTCAATAACTTCAAAAGTCGCATTATTTTTGATTTCCCATTATCGCTATTGTTTTCACCCCTACTTCCTCACAGTGCCCTTTGTGGGGAGGTGCACACCCATCTCTCTTAGTCTCTCGTATGTCAGGTGACCGTTTTTCGACCAATGGTTCCTGATCGGGCATTTCTTTCTCTTCTTTTCTGCAGATCACGTGACCGTTTCCGACCAATTGTTATTGATCGAGCATCCTTTCTCCTCCTTTCGGGCGTGGTTACATCGTTCTTGTTTTTAAAAAAACAAAATCCAATTTTGCCTTTTCTGCACGTACGAAAAATGACAATCTTGGCTTTCTCTCACCTGGGCTCTGTCAAACAGCCCGCCGCTAATTAGATGTGACTTCAGGGAAGAATATTGGCGCTATCTGTGAACTGAGACAATCGTCCCCTTCACCACCCGTCTTTGTCAGACCCGACAGTCAGAAAATCTTAATTATCTACATTGAAAATGTTCCCACTTTATTATCGTAGGTTTCTAATTCTTAATAGGTCAGGATCTGTATATAGTTCCACCGGTCACTCCCCTCAACCCAAAAACACTTTTTCTCTGATTAAGATAAATTTCGTTTCTATTGTTCTAAAAAGAATTTCCCTTTCTCCAATTTGACAATGAGTCTTTCCACGCAAAAGTAGGCTAGGTGCTTCGACCGATTTTTTATTATCAATACACTCTTATCAAGCATTGTCCCTTCCACTCTCTAAATGACTTTCCCTTCTAAATTACAAATCCCATTGTTCTTTCGAAAATCGGCCAAGATGTTGGCCCAATTACCTTTCTGATACGTGTTTTTGTTAATGACCGCTTTTTGTATTTCTCGACCTCTCTCTTTTGCTTTTTCTTTTCTTTCCTCTTCTTCCCTTAGGATCGTCTAAGTACAATCTTAGTGAATTATTTTCAACTCAATTATTTTCCGTTTTAAAAAAAATCAACAACCTGTTTAGTAAACCGAGTAAGAAAAAATTAAATCATATTTCTATGAATATTTCTAATAATGCAAGGTGCCACAATCCTCCCCTAACTGATTTGTCATTTACCCGTAAATGACACCTAAACCCAATTACATCATTTAACATACACCATGCATTTGTCTCATGCAATTCTATTCTACTTTCTAACATGCAAGGGTAATGTTCTTTCCATTTTCTTTTGTTCTACATGCAATGAAATGTTCTTTTCATTTTCTTTTGTTCTACATGCAATGAAATGTTCTTTTCATTTTCTTTTGTTCTACAGGCAATGTAATGTTCTTTTCATTTTCTTCTGTTCTACATGCAATGAAATGTTCTTTTCATTTTCTTCTGTTCTACATGCAATGAAATGTTCTTTTCATTTTCTTTTGTTCTACAGGCAATGTAATGTTCTTTTCATTTTCTTCTGTTCTACATGCAATGAAATGTTCTTTTCATTTTCTTTTGTTCTACATGCAAGGTAATGTGTGCGTGTGTTTGTAAGTGCAGATGTGTTCACTAGGGTTTGTTCTTCTTGGTCAATGTTTTCCTCTCTGCCGTGGGAGGTTTTTCCGCCGCACGTGGTGGTCTCACGCCAGCCTCCTCGATTGGTCTTTCAGCAATTTCTTCGCCAGTCCTGTCTGAGTAAGGAACACTGCTCGGCATCTCCCTCTCGAGTTGCTGCATGCTCACTAGACTGTCGTTCGCCAATCTTCTCTTACTCTTAATCTTCCATATTATTACACCCCCGATGGCTATAACTAGGAATGTACCCATCACTATTGACCAACTTATCGCGATCTGCTCATCGTCTTCCCAAGCTACACCTTCGTCTCCCAACGCACTTAACTTATCCCTTAAGTGATCCATATCGATCTTTTCTATTGGCTTCATTAATACTGATATCTTATTTAAGGTGACATTAGAGAATCTCTTCACTATCGGCTCCCATAATTCTGTACAATTGACTAAGCCTCTACCAATCATCTCTATGAGTGAATCTTTTCTTCATACCTTTCTTCCATCTGGTAATAGGGGGGGCAAGGAGATGGACACCCCAACCGCCGAACATCCATGGGTAGCGTCACCAGGGATAACGGTGGCCTTATTCTTAATGTCCTTGTGGACTCTCCCCCACATACCCTAGACAGGCGGATATGTTTCTGTGTGGCTACTGCCCACACCCCGTCTGAAACACTGATAGCTTGTGGTAATGCCGAGTTTGTTAATACCTCTACTTGGCAGATTCTTTTGATTCCTTCCCCCCCCTTCAAACAATTCTAGTATGCACAGTCTGCGGTTACCAGTTTTATAGATAGGGCTCAACGAGGTACAAGTCCCCAGGGTATCATCTCTACACCTTCTAGCTTCTTCAGCTGATAGCAACATGAATTTCGTTCTCCCCTGAATTTAATGCTATGTAGTCTGCTTCCACCTTGTACCTTGCTATCACTCCTGAAAGGTAACAAATTCTCTTGTTGTTATTCTTCACAATCACTTAGTCTCGCTCGACTCATCACTCAATCATTTCATAACTTTTCTCTTACTTCGGCTCTTCCCTCCTCTAACTAACCCCTAGCAGACAGAATGGTCTGGTCAGGTGTGCGTGGCGCCCACTCTAAAGGTCGTACTTCATGACACCACTGGTGGCCAATCAATAATGCCAATGATCTTCCGTTCCTCGTGAGGTGCAGCCCGCATCTCCATCCCTCCACTCACATCTACCATAGTCAGCCAATAGGATCTTGGATGAGCCAGTGTCGTTATCTGTTGACACTAAATGCTTCTATTCTGCACAGCCCTTTTTGTTCTACTGAGATTTGGGGTTCTTCTCCTCCCTGATCTCATCTTCCGAGGTGATTCCTGCTCAACCTCCAGCCTTCCTTCTGTGTTTAACTCCCGTCCAGGAGGTTTTTGTCCTCTTCTTCATCCTCTGATTCTTCTTTCTGTTTAGAGTCTTCGCCTTGAATGTCTTCAATACCTCTCGACTCTATGTCTAAACTTCTCCTGTTCCTTATCCTTTCCTTAAGCTGGGAAAGGGGTATTCGATCCTCCTCCTCCCACTCGCTGGGTCCTTCGTCCTGTTCAGGGTGTCTCTTTTAGAGCCTTCGACTGCTTGATTGGACCTCTTCGTCTTTTTTTCTTCCTTTTCTTCGGACATGGGGGTGTGATGGCGATCTCACGGGGTCTTCTCTGCACTGACTCAGTCGACGACTGAACATCGCTAATCCCCCGCTGAGGGTTCCAACTCTGTCCTCGGACTGCTTCGTTTATCTGGTCAAGTCGACCTATCTCCTCATCTTCTTCGGAGTCTTCCTCCGTCTCCATTCCTTCCGGTTCAACCAGAGTTACCTTCCTTTTCCTTGTCTTCTTAGGCCTCGGCTCGCTCATTTCCAGGTTAGCTATTTCAGCCTTCTTCAGATCATTGGCATGAACTCTCCTCGCTCGTCCTGCCACTTGATCCCATATTACATATGATACTGGGCCTGTCTGCTCTACTATCCGATAGTACGGTTCCCATCTCTGGTCCAGTTTTCCTTCTCTCTGGTGGATTTTATAGTAGACAGGGTCTCCAACCTTCAATTCTACCACCTTTCTTTCAGCATTCACCCTCTCATTTCTTTTCTTCTGAGCCCTCTTTATTCTTCTTCTGGCCTGTACGAATATCTTATGTTGCTGTTCCAGCAATAGTTGATGATGATCTTCTCCCATATACCTTCTTCGGGGCTTCAGTAGGTTATCTACAGGCAGGACCACGTCTCTGCCAAACAAAAAAAATGGAGGTTTCGTTTATCGTAAACCTCACGGCCGCCAGAGCCTGCGTCAAATACAAGTCCCAATTTCCAGTGTTCTCTCTGACCAACTTGGCCAATACATCTCCCAAGGTTCTATGAAACCTTTCCACTTTAGCATTTCCCTGGGGGTGATATGGGGATGTTTTTATGTGCTCTACATTCAAACCTGTCAAAACTTCTCTCATGATGCTGTTCACATTCTCCGTGCCATTATCTGTTACCAATTGCACAGGGG
This sequence comes from Acanthosepion pharaonis, assembly GCA_903632075.3. NCBI lineage: Eukaryota > Metazoa > Mollusca > Cephalopoda > Sepiida > Sepiidae > Acanthosepion > Acanthosepion pharaonis. Next base: position 1,287,535 of record CAHIKZ030000594.1, read on the forward strand.
CACCATAACTAGGGAAGATTTCACTTATTATCAACCCGGCCACAGTTCTGGCCTTCTTGTCTGGTACTGCAAATGCTTCAGGCCAATTTGTTAGCCAATCGACAAAACTCACTATATAGTTGTTTCCTTGTGCAGTTTCCCCATATGGTCCTGATACATCCATACTCACTTTCTCGAAGGGGAAGTTTGGTACGTCTGTCTCCTCCAAGGGTGCCATTTCCTGCCTTCTGCTCTGCGACTGGCACACTACACAACTCCGAACATAGCTAGTGACTTCTCCGTACAGTTTGGGCCAAAAGTACTTTCTTCCTATGAGATCACATGTCCTATCAATTCCCCATGTGACCCTAATCTTTCGTGGCACTGTTCCAATATCTCTGGTCTTAAACTTTTGGGCACATACAACTTGGGTTTGACTTCTTCATCCCTTCCTGAGAGATAATACAGCCTTTCCTCTATTATGGCATACTTGGTGGTCTCTCCTGCCTTTACCCTCTCTCTCAGAGCAGCTATTTCACTGTCCGCCTGCTCCTTCCCAATTCCTTCTGTCCAGTAGGGATCGGTTATTATCTGGGCGTCCTCTTCTTCGTCCGACTCTAACATAGGGCGATCTTTCAGCTTATTAGAGTTAATCACCCCCATTCTATAGGCTTTATCATCTACTCCCTGCTCTACCCTTACAGATCTTTCTTCCATTTGTTTCGGAATTCTTGAGAGTAAATCTGCGCACGTGTTTTCCCCTCCTGCCAAATACCCTATCTTACAGTGGTAGCCACTTAACTTAAGTGCCTACTGTTGAATTTTCTTATTATTTGTCCACTCTGCCTGCAATAGGTACTGCAGAGGCTTGTGGTCTGTCTTTATAGTGAAGACCGCACCATTTAAATAGTAGTCCAGTTTTTGGAGAGCATACATGATAGCATATGCTTCCTCTCTATTACTGGCCACCTCTGTTGTGTCTCTGAGAGCTTATGGGAGAGGAAGTATATCGGTACTTCCTCTGGTATGCCTGGCACTGGTCCTTCCTTATCAGGACACGGCTGGGTAAGTACTGCTCCTACACACTGCTCACTGGCATCCGTGTATAATATCATGGGCTTGCTGAGGTCTGGGTACGCCAGCAGTGGGACGGTTGTCAACTGTTCCTTTAGCGAATCAAATGCTCGTTGACAGTCCTCTGTCCACTTGAACCTAGCGTATTTCTTCGTCAGGGCCACTAGCGGTATGGCAATTCTTGAAAATGCCGGGACGAAGCGCCGGTAGTAGCCTATAGCTCCTATAAAACCTCTTACCTGCCTCACTGTCTTAGGCTCTGGCATTTCCCTTATGACCTTTACCTTATCCATGTCGGGTTTAATACCGTCTCCGTTTATGACGAAGCCTAAATACCTAGTTTCTTCCCTCAGAAACTGACACTTTGACAATTTCAATTTTAATCCGTGTTTCCTCAACCTTCCCAACACCTGTCTTAAATGAAAAAGTGTTGTTCCACTGTCTCCGAAAATATCAAGATATCGTCTAAATACGCCATGGCAAAGCTCTCGTATCCTCCTAACACTATTGACATTAGCTGTTGGAAGACTCCCGGAGCATTAGCTAAACCGAATGGCATCACTCTGAACTGAAACAGTCCCAGGTGACACGCGAATGCGGCCTTCCCTTGTCAGCCCCTCATCCAGGGCTACCTGCCAATACCCGGACCTCAAGTCCAACCTAGAGAAGTACTTTGCCTTCCCTAATAATGCCAAAATGTCGTCTATCAATGGCAATGGCACCGCCAACGGCTTCGATATAGAATTCAGCTTTCTAAAATCTACACAGAAACGGTGGCCGCCATCTTTCTTACCTACTATTACTATTGGGAAGCTCCAAGGAGAGATCGATCTTTCGATCATCCCAGCTTCCAACATTTCCTCTACTGCCTCTTCTACAAAGGGTCTTTTATGTATAGGTGTTCGGTAGGGTTTTAATTTCACAGGGGGTGGTCTCCGGTGTCGATTTTCATTTCGACTGTGTGGGTCTGACCTAGTTCCTTATCTGACTGGGCTACCACATCTCGATTGTTCCTTAACAGACCCCCCACTCTGGTTCTAAATTGATCCGGTGCTAATATATCCTCATCTAAGATTCCTTTTTGTTTGCTCTACTAGCTTCCTTCGTTCCTCCTCGAATCTCACCCGATTCAGAGTTCGTAGGAGAAGTGCTCTCCTATCTTCTCCCTCTCCTAACCTTTATAGTCTTTTGGGCCTGGTTCACCATCATTATGGGCACCAACTCGGCTGCCTCCACTACCGTTTCGCACAGGGTTACCTCGTTATCTTCTAGGCTCTTTCCTTCTACAGGGACCAACTGCAGAGGTCCTCTCCGTACATTTTTTTTCTGACATTAACCCTACCCTTTCCCGACACTGCGCCCTAGGAGGTAACTTTACATCTTCCTCCATCACTATGGTTATCTCTTCCTCTGGTGGGCATCCCGATGGCGTTCTCTCGCCGTTCGCCAACACAGTAGGATTAAATTCGATCTGGGCCTTCTGGCTCCGGAGCCAATCTTCTCCCAAGATTGCCTCTGTACACAGGTCGGGGTTACGTAAAAATTTTGGGTGCTTTTCACCCTCCCAATCCTCACCGGGAGCCTCACCATCCCTTTTTTATCTCCAGGGGGCTCCATCTGCCTGCGTGATCTCTATGTCCGCTTCCCGTAACCTTCTCTTCCATTTCACCCCGCCTGTATGTTTCCTCTCTCATCAATGACACAGATGCTCCTGTGTCCACCAAAGCCCTCATCTCTCTACCACCTATCTCTGCTCTACAGGATAGTTCTCTCTCTTGCGTTAGCGAAGAGAACACCTGAGCTTTCTTCTTCCTGGGTCCCCACCTTTGGGTTAACCCAGCCATAGGCGCCGGTAGTAATAAATCACCTTCATTTTTTTTTTTTTTATGAGGTGGAGTTCTGCGCCCCTGCACCTGGGCGACCCCTGGCCGGACCTCTCCCGGTCTCCCATGGCCGTTTCTAAGAATACAGTTTCTTTTCAGGTGTCCTGGCCTCCTGCAAAACCAGCACCTTCTTGCTGGACAGCTTGCCGCAAAGTGGCCCGCCCGACCACATGTCCAACATTTTGCTCTTTCCCTTTTTTTAACTGGGTTGGCCTTGTGTCTCTCCTCGGGGAACCCGTCCTCTATTCAAGCGGTTCGCCCACCCACTGGTCCAAACTTTTTATTTCTCTCCTTTTTAACTGGGCCACCCTCCCTCTTAATTCTGGGGTGGCCCTTTGGCTTTTCCCTGGGCCGGTCTCTTGGGCTCAGCCTTCTTTGTTAATATCGGTGGGGCACCCTTCCTCAGCCCGCACCACTTGGCCAGGTGTCCTTTCTTACCACACCTGGTGCATCTGTCCTGATTGAAGTCTGGGGGCAGCCCCACTTCGTCGGACATTCCGCCGCCCTGTGGTCCTCGTACCCACAGGTCCAGCAGACCAGCCCGTATCGACCCGGCGTGAGCTTATAAAAGCCATGCCTGGTCGACCATGCCCTTCTATTGGGGTCCTCCTCCCATAATTCTGCCCGATCCACCTCTTCCTTAACCCTCTGATTCCACACGGGTGTTCTTCCACCTACCCCTCTTCTTCCAGCCTCCTGACTTGGTATCTGCTTCTTTCCACACCTCTTCACTTTATCCCACCCCCCTGGCTCTCCTGGCCAGCTCTATCGCTGCCGACAGTCTGAGCGGTCCTTCTTTCAATACGTCGTGACGAACACGCTCGTCGTTCAGCGCCTCTACATACAGGTCCGCCAGTTGAGCCTGCATAACCGCATTAACCCTGACCACTTCGGGGAATGCCAACGACGATAGCTTCCCCGCTCGGGCCCCCAACTCTCCCGGGGTCTCATCCCGCAGCTGTGTTAGTTTTAAAAGGGCCCTCATGGCCTCTATGGCCGTACCTTCGTCGGCGAATTCTTTGGTCAGTAGTCTTTTTATTTCTTCCCAAGCCAAGCGGGGTTGGTTCTCCAAGAGCCCCCTCACGAACTCAGACGCTTTTCCCTTTGTGGCATCGTATGCCAAATACAGGGTTTCTTGGTCCGAGAGCTCGTAGATGGTTCGGCTCTTCTCGAGGATTGCCAGCCAGTTTTTAAACTTCTTCCCGCTGCCATCAAATACTGGGACTCTCGGTCCACCCAACAGCTTCCTTAAATCCACTGACAACCCCCGCCCTACTTCTTCTTCACCCCCCACTGCTCTATCCGAATCATAATCTGACATGTCTACAGAGAAAGACAGTCTATACAGCAACAATCGAGGTTGGGAAACAAAACAAGGTGTCCTACTTTACAGACGATTCTGTTCTTTCTTTTCCTTTGGTCCCGGGTCGTTCTGAGTTCTGTCTGAATTTTCAGCAACGGCGGTCGATCGTGGTCTTCTCAGGGTTGAAATCCCTCGGTCACCACGGCACCATATGTGACGTGGTTGTCCCAGGGTTGATCCGTTGGTCACGGCACCACATGTGACGTGGTTGTCTCAGGGTTGATCCTGGTCACGGCACCACATGTGACGGTTACACACCTGGCCCAGGGTCGAATCCCTTGGTTACGGCGCCAACTGTGACGTCGCTCCTCCTGATCGCTCCTCCTGGTTCCAAGCGTGCCGCTCCAACCCCTTGGTTGGATGATCACCAGCCTCGCCTTTCCCAACTCGCTTCCAATACCTGGTTACTGAAGCAACTGTACTGATCTCCGGTCTGTCTACCCACGTTGTGTTTAGATCTTAGACAGACGGGACCAGCAGGGATCGGGGGCCGATACAAGTTGAGTCCGACGGGGTGGCAAAACACAAGTAAAAGAAAAAAAAAAAAACTCACGAGACAAAAATTACTGATAAAAAGGGTGACAACCTTTTATATCTAATGTCCGTTACATAAAGAAAAAATTGTTCTCAATTCCCGACCCGCTCTGTGGACTATGGCACCAGGTTCTATCACACAACCTAAAGATTTCGAATTGCCTACTCTTTAGAATTGTGTATGTCGGAGTGTGGTTTGGTTCGACACTGGGGCTAATTTCTATCGATCATTCGCAGTTGATTCTTCTCTTCGACTTGAGTTGTATTTCTTCTTCTTCGTCGACTTAGGCTGGAAGTTCTCTTGTCTTCGACTTGGGCTGGAAGGATCTCTTGCCGCAACTCAGCCGCAACTCTCTGTCGTCCGAGGTGATCTCTTCTCGCTGCCGTCCGGGGCTGAACTCTACCGTAACTCTGCCACAACTCTTGGCGTCCTTCGAGCAATCTCCTTCTTCGTCTGCTTGGGCTGGAAGTTCTCTTGTCTTCGACTTGGGTGGAAGGATTTCTTGTCTGAGGATTCTCTTGCCCGCAAAGGGGCGAGTGAATCGGGCCCGATGCCCGCGTTCAGGCTCTTTCCCTGCCCGCGGTCCAGCTGCAACTCCACTCCAACTGATTTCTGTCGACTGGGGTCCTGCTTTTATTGACGCCGCAACAAACTGGGGTGGGTCTGTCGGCGTCAGGGTTTTCTCAATAACTCCAAAAGTCGCATTATTTTTGATTTCCCATTATCGCTATTGTTTTCACCCCTACTTCCTCACAGTGCCCTTTGTGGGGAGGTGCACACCCATCTCTCTTAGTCTCTCGTATGTCAGGTGACCGTTTTTCGACCAATGGTTCCTGATCGGGCATTTCTTTCTCTTCTTTTCTGCAGATCACGTGACCGTTTCCGACCAATTGTTATTGATCGAGCATCCTTTCTCCTCCTTTCGGGCGTGGTTACATCGTTCTTGTTTTAAAAAAAACAAAATCCAATTTTGCCTTTTCTGCACGTACGAAAAATGACAATCTTGGCTTTCTCTCACCTGGGCTCTGTCAAACAGCCCGCCGCTAATTAGATGTGACTTCAGGGAAGAATATTGGCGCTATCTGTGAACTGAGACAATCGTCCCCTTCACCTCCCGTCTTTGTCAGACCCGACAGTCAGAAAATCTTAATTATCTACATTGAAAATGTTCCCACTTTATTATCGTAGGTTTCTAATTCTTAATAGGTCAGGATCTGTATATAGTTCCACCGGTCACTCCCCTCAAAAACACTTTTTCTCTGATTAAGATAAATTTCGTTTCTATTGTTCTAAAAAGAATTTCCCTTTCTCCAATTTGACAATGAGTCTTTCCACGCAAAAGTAGGCTAGGTGCTTCGACCGATTTTTTTATTATCAATACACTCTTATCAAGCATTGTCCCTTCCACTCTCTAAATGACTTTCCCTTCTAAATAACAAATCCCATTGTTCTTTCGAAAATCGGCCAAGATGTTGGCCTAATTACCTTTCTGATACGTGTTTTTGTTAATGACCGCTTTTTGTATTTCTCGACCTCTCTCTTTTGCTTTTTTTCTTTTCTTTCCTCTTCTTCCCTTAGGATCGTCTAAGTACAATCTTAGTGAATTATTTTCAACTCAATTATTTTCCGTTTTAAAAAAAATCAACAACCTGTTTAGTAAACCGAGTAAGAAAAAATTAAATCATATTTCTATGAATATTTCTAATAATGCAATTGAATAACAAAATGCAAAAACATTAATGCAACAATGATAAAAAGGCAGAAGCGTTGAGAAAATCAATGAGGGCAGCTAGGTAGGGAATCGTCACAGATTGTGGAAAATTCGATAGGTAAATGGAGAGTTAAGTGTCTGCGCATAAACGATAATATTCGTAGTATATAAGTATAACTGACGTGTTTTTGCATTAAGTACACTCGTGTAAATATAATCTCATCAGTAATATCATTATTTAATCTGAAGAAGCATTTCGGAAGAACGAAACGCGTCATATTTTTTTTTCATTTTCTCTTTGACAACAGGCGTTCATAAGTTTCACAGACATAAATACATAAGCATTTGCTACAGCAGGTCTGAATATTCCTGCATCCTTGTACACACAGAAAAAACACACATACACATATATACATAAATACGCACGCACACATAAATACATATGCATCTAATACGACACTTCTGAAAATTCCTGCATTTGTGATAACAGTCACACACATATATATGCACGCTGGCGCGCACACACAGACACATACAAGTAATAATTCAATTCAGAAAACATAGGCCCTTCATTTTGGCAAGCATAAATACAGGATGATCCAAAAAACGGGAATTTTTGAAGTGCGTATTGCCCGACATGATCAATGGCAACACTGCGAGACAGTGACCTTGAGGAAGTTAACATTTCGCCATTTAGAATTCAAGATGAAATTCACAGTATCCCAGCTGAGATATTGCAGCAGTCAATAAGGAATCTCAACTGCAGATTTTAAGAATGAATTCGTACAGGAGGACGCCATCTACAGGACGTAATTTTTTTAAAAATTGGAAATTCTATCATTGTTTCTTGAATGGCATGTTTTATGGTTTCAATTACTATGAATAAAATATTTTTCTTCCATCACTCTTGGTTTTATTGGATTGTTAAATAGTTCTCCTGTTTTTGGGTTAACGTATACATATGCATTTGATATAGCAAGTCTGTGTATTTCTGCATTCTTGTATACAGACACATACATAAATACGCACACACACAAATACATATGCATCTAATAAGGCCCGGCCAACTTTTCTTTGACGATTGTCATGGCACTTAAGGTAGCTAGAGTCAAATATTTGAGGTGACTCGGCTTTTCTTATTAATATTTCTGTTCACTAACTAAATTTAGTAAACTGCCAACTATTTCCTCGTCTTTGTTAATTTTGTGATGTCTCTACGTGAAGTGTAGTCAAATGATGCGCGCGTGTGTGTGTTTGTGTGTGTTTCGATGATGAGGCTTGTAAACAATTAGAATCGTAGGTTGGGAGGAGCAGATGTACTGCAGCCGTAGTAGCAGCGGTAGTTTCTTGGGGGAGATAGCCTGACGGAGCCCAAAGATCACCAAGTTGGTTTTTCATTCAGAGTTTTCCTTCTCCTTGATTAGTCGCCTATCATGGCTATTGGACCCAGTCTGTCTTGATATTTACCCATAGCTGATTGGAGAAGAGACGAATTCATAAATTTCCCAATGGCATTAGCACGTAATGAAGTCGAGTGGAATTTCAAACTCGGCTCAATTCATCAATCCGAGCTGCTATCAATTACTCCACTGCGTGTATGTGTCTGCGTGTTTGTGTGCGTCTATGTGTGTGCAACCTCATATGTGCTGGTGTTCGTACACAAGAATGTAGAAATTCTCAGATCTTCCGTAGGAAAAGCATATGTATTTATGTCTGTCAAAATGAAGCGCCTGTGTTTTCTGAACTGAATTATTACTTATTTTTGTGTGTATGTGTGTGTATGTGTGCATCTGTTCACACAAATGCAGGAATTTTAAGACCTGCCGTATTAAATGCATATGTATTTCTATATGTGTCTGTGCGTATTTATATATGTATGTGTGTGTACAAGAATTCAGTAATATTCATACCTGGCGTATCAAACCATATGTATTTATGGCTGTCAAAATGAAGCGCCTTTGTTTTCTGAACTGAAATATTACTTGCTTGTTTGCGTGTGTGTATGTGGGAGTGTGTGTGTCTATTCACACAAATGCAGGAATTTTCAGACCTACCATTTTAGATGCATATGTATCCATGTGTGTGTGTGTGCGTATTAATGTATGTGTGCGTGTAAAAGAATGCAGGAATACTCAGACCTGTCGTATGAAATGCATATGTATTTATCGCTGTCAAAATTATGCGTCTATGCTTTCTGAATTGAATGATCATTTGTTTGTTTGTTTTTATTTGTTTGTCTCCCCCGTACCTCACAACAACCGCCGTACACATACTTTATCACGACATGCTGACATTAGCCAATCTTCCTAATGTTTTCTGTGATGTGTTTTGCAAATGTCTAAACTTAAATGAATTTCAATTCGCCGACAAACTCGAGGATTGGCAATGTGTTTACGCAATTACCAAAATTGCATTAACATCGTCGGGCCAATCAGCTACCGTCTGCCGACTCATACCTAGAGAATATCTATTACGCTTGCAATTTCGCTTCTAAATATTTTGAATAATCAATGCATAGAATTTGGTCACGTCAGCCACTTTTTTTTTTGGCATAATTATTCCTGCTTATATCTTTATTTCCCGTGGTTAATTCAAGTAGCTTACAGTTGTTTGCGTCATGACCTCACAAAAAATGCATTATTGACGACGTGTTTCCATTTCTACAGTGTTGTAACAAAACTGAGAACTTCATGCGTATGAATATTACGATTCGTCCTAAAATATGTACTTCCCGTGTCAGAGCTGACAACGGTTGCAGCAACTGTCATTTTATACTTTTTTTTTCATGGATGTGAATGAAGCAAGACGGACAGAGATAACGCATAACCTATCTGGCGAGCTTTAGGGGATGGATGGCGAGTTAGACTTTGAGAAAGATGACGAAAAAAAGTATTCGGCGAGATACACAAACCTTCTTATTTTTACATATTTGGATTCACACAATTTAAGAGACAAAAACCACACAAGTTTTTTTTTTTTTTTTTTTTTTATTACCGATAATTCCAATATAAGTCCCAAGGGCCACTCGAGGTAGAGTGATACCAAGATAGAATGTAAGGGGGAAAGAAGAAAGAGAGGATAATGAGGACGAGTAGATATATAAAAAAAATCTAAAAAAAAAAATCTAGTTTTCGGGGAAGCATACTCTCAGGAATTTGTTCCACAAAGCAATAGTTTAGGGGTCTGTGTGATAATTACTTTTTTATCAAAGGAAAACAAAGGGAGTGGACATGGTTTGCGACCGAGAACACGGCATGACGTTTCCTTAGTATATTTTTTTTTGTATAATTATTCTTTTTCTTGCTTTTATCTCCCGTAGCAAATCCAGTTATTTTACAGTTACTTGCGCCATGATCTCGCAGAAACTGCATTCTTAAAGTCGTGTTGCCATTTCTATAATGTGGTAACAGAATCGACATTTGTAAGAATACGTCGTAGAATATCTACTTTACTTGTCAAGGTTGGCAATGGTTGTAGCGACTGTTATTTTATACTGTTCCTAGTGGATGCGTATATGACAAGAGAGACAGAGGTGAATAATGAATAATCTATTTGGCGAGGTTTGGAAAAGATGGCGAAAAGTCACAATTTATTGACAGCTACAAAGGATAAGAAATTGTAGTGAGAAATAACCGTCAACGTCCTGAATGAATATGGCGCAAAAAAGGTGAAGATCTGTTGGTGGTTAGATTGTCTTTGCATTTACGCTTCTACCGTTTCTTTTATTCTTTCTTTGGTATTTATTAGTAACGTGGCAAAATTCAAATACGAGCGGGTGGTAACGAATTACAAACTGAAAAAAAAAAACAGTCAGGAAAATAGTAAATTGCGTGTTTTTAATTTTTACATAGATCGCATCATGTGAAATTGGATGTAGTATCCAAGTCCAATTCACAAAACCACACTAACTACAAAAAAAATCTACCAGATTTCTAACCAAAAAATTTTCGGGCCGATAACTTTTCACATTCCACTTCAAAGTGGAAATATAGTTAATAAACTTTTGATTTGAAACTTTCAGTAAATAAGACAGACAGTTGCGTACAAGACAATTGTGTCCCTGAATATTTGTGACCCAAGACAAATGTATCCGTAATTACGTACATCTGAACATTATTTGAAGGTACCATACTTTCTTTTCTTAAGAGTTGCTAACTGCAAACTAACTTTTGATTTTTTTAAGCCAGCAAAAATGTATCTGTCTATATTTCTGAGATGAGGTATTATGTACATTATGTACATTATTCGGACTATTGTCCTCATCCTTGTCGCCATATTTATTACAACGTTTTGGCCGTTGTTCTTCAGGTGGTTGGAATGTCGATCTGAACCCTTTATTTCGCTCACTGGAGTACACTGTTTTAGTTCCACGTTGAAATAAATATGGCGACAAAATGAGAAAAATAGTCCGAATAATGTCAATAATGCAAAAATGTAGTTAATATAAATTTTGAAAGAAAAAAAAAATTAAAGAGTTGCTTAATATAGAAATTTAAACACCAATCCCTTTAATTCCACAAAACAAGCAGAGAATGGATAGCATAAATAAAAAAAGAGAAACATATTTTTAAAGCAAAAGAAAATTAATCTAGCGGTTTCAGTTAATTCCAGCAGTGCGTACCTCAAACAAGTAATAGGTTCTGGATTTTATAGATTATATTTTTATTGGAACCCATGGCTAAGTTCGGAAAATCAAACACTGGTGTAAAAATATTTGTGGATGAGGAAAATTACAGCTATCATTATCATAAGAAAAACTGTGAAAGCAAGATAATTTTAAATTCTTTATATATATTTTCAACACTCATAATCTGTCATTGCATTTAAACAAAAATAAAAATTATTTTTTTATTTTATTCTTTTTATTACTTTTTTAAACATTTATGGTTACTACCTTTGTTTTTTTTTTGTTTATTATTTTTTTCAAAATTTATGGTAATTACCTTTAAAAGCGTCAAACAGTTATCAGAGATACGTAATTGTCCCCCTGACTCAAATGTCCAGGGATGCTGATGTCCCAAGACGCAAATGTCCAGGGATGAAAATGTCCCGGGACGCAAATGCCCAGGGATGGAAATGTCCCGCGACGCAAGTGTCCAGGGATGGAAATGTCCCGGGACGCAAGTGTCCATGGATGTAAATGTCCCGGGACGCAAGTGTCCATGGATGGAAATGTCCCGGGACGCAAGTGTCCAGGGATGGAAATGTCCTGGGACGCAAATTTCCATGGATGTAAATGTCCCAGGACGCAAATGTCGTGGAACGCAAATGTACAGCAATGCAATTATCCCCGGCGCAAATGTCCCGGGACGCAAGTGTCCAGGGATGCAAATATCCCTGGACGCAAATGCCCTAGGACACAAATGTCCCGGGACGCAAATGTACAGGGATGCAAATGTCCCAGGACGCAAATGTCCCAGGATGCAAATATCCCGGAACGCAAATATCCAGGGATGCAAATGTCCCGGGACGCAAATGTCCCAGGACGCAAATGTACAGGAATGCAATTATCCCCGGACGCAAATGTCCAGAGATGCAAATGTGCCGGGACTCAAATTTACAGGGATGCAAATGTCCCAGGACGCAAATGTCCAGGGATGCAATTGTCTGGGATACAAATTGTATAAAAATACATTTTTCATTGTACATATAACATCAATACATTTTCTTATAAAAGTAATTCCTAACGACAGCTATTTATAGTTAATCTAACAACAATGCAATTTTAAAGCAAAATCATCAGCAATACATTTTATAGCAAAATGGCCAACAATATATTTCATTTGTAGTTGAAGGCATACTATTGTGATTAAAATATTTCGATTTCAGAATAAATAACCCTTAATGGTTATATAACATTGCCGGCTGGACTCGATCCGGGGCCCTTTCCACGCTGCTTAGTACTAGTACTGGTCAAATGATTGTTATCTGTTGACCGCATCGTTTCTTCAACCACTCTGTTCTACGTTGTGATTGATTGATCACAGTTTAGTGAATATCGAACTTTAGGCCGTACTGAAGCGCTACATCGAGTTGGCGGAACACTGCTATGATAACCAAAGGACAAAAAATACGTCCGGTGGTGAAATGCCATAAACAAAACACGAAGAAATTCCGTGCGTAAATTTTTGTTTGATTTTATATAAATGCCACTACGCAAAAGTAAACTCTTCCTCTGGAATCTAGTGACAAGAAATCTTCTGTCCTGCTAAGCTTAGTGCGTGCTAGGCAATTACATGCCATGTTAGGTCGTCGGGACTTCGGGTTCAATCATTCATGTCAGCTATTCTCTTGTCCGGCTCGCCGTCAGCAATATTCATCTCGGCATTCTCTTCGAAAGCAGGACACGTGACTTCTTCCAGCGTTTCCGGCGTCTCCGTCACATCGCCAGACTCCAGCGCAATGGGGTCTCTTCTCGCTCAGCTGCGGCTGATCCCACACTTCGCTCCAAATCTCTCAGGTTTCAAGTTGGGTATGGTTTATATATATATATATATATATATATATATATATATATATATATATATATGACCAAGCCTCCAGATTCATTAATATTCACTTTCTTCGTCCTTGGATTGACAATACCTGTCTCTCAACAATTGATTAACTATTCAAACAATATAACGTTGTTTTGACATTCCTTTGTTACTCCACAATTATTGCATACGAATTAATCTCTATCTATAAAAGGCAGAATGTGTGTGTGTGTAACGAATGCACGGTCGCAATTTTCGACGGATTTGCACCAAAATTTACATGCACGTGCTCCAAGTCAGTTTTCATATAGTTTGCGGCCATTTTCTACTGGCCAGAGTGAGAGCCTATAGCTGGCTGGCACGAACAGGCAGGAAGAGTCTATTGGCCAGCGTGAGAGCCAACAGCTGACTGACACGAATGTTAACTAGCATGATAGCATGCAAAAAAAAAAACAAAACAAAAACAAAATAAAACGATAGCTGCTTTCGTCACAATTGGGAAAAATTTAAATCTGCATGGCACTTTACTCCAATTGGCTCATTCGCTTGCTTAAACTCAACGTTGATTCTGATTCCGCAGAACTGGGTTGAGTGTCAAAAAGTATTTGTTGTCAACATTCTTTTTTCATTCGGTTTTTCCAGTTATGAGTCTTTTTTTAAAGTTGATTGTTCTGTGTTCATTTTGTTTAGTTCTTGTTTCTTAACAGATTAAATGTTTAGAAAAAATTCGCAGTGTGAGATAGGCAAGAAGTAAGGTATGTAGCAACATCAGCACGGCAAAGGGCACTCTTTTAAAGGTAAAGAAGGGCAAGTCAAGTGATAGCAGTTGCTGTATGAGTCGTACGAATTTTGAATCAAGCACGGGCAACCCCGGTCCATGCTGCTAGTTTTTGTATATAAAAATTTATTTCGCATCAGCAAAGAACTCACTCTGCCTTTAGAAACCCTTCCTTTTTTTCTATACAATAATTTCTTGGCCTCGACAAATTCTTTTGTATAATATCAAAACAATTACCAATTGTTTAAATTTTCAAAGACCCAAATATTGCCAAACCCCATCACCTCTTCTAATCAAAGTCAAAACAATGTCAAATCGGCTAAAGGAATTTATCCATGTTTAACAATTATGTAGGAAAACTCATTTTCCCAAACAGCCGATTTCGAGTTACATTGCTTTATATTTTGGTTTTTAAATAATTTTCTGCGCTGTCAAGAAAATCATGCTTCATAATTATTTTCCCAACCTCATATCGCAATGTTTTCACTTCAATAATTTCTATATTGCAGGCCTTCTAATGTCACAAATCTATACTGGGTTCTCACACGAAAACTTTTCTTAATCCTATAAATACTGTCACAAATGATATGCTGCCAAAAAAAAGCAATCAACAAAACACATCAACATGAAAGAACTCTTTAATGACATTAATCTACATTATGTCCTACAATTTATCTTCTGTTTTTCGCTTGACTTTTAAACACGCACTTGGAGTAGTAACTGTTTCGTCGGGAGACAAGTTCTTTCCAAACGAAATACGCGAGCTATTTTATTTTTACATATTTAGATTAACACAATTAAAGAAACGAGATTCACACAAGTTGGAATTTTTTTTAATGATAGTTCACCCAATACAAGGACCACACAAGGCTACTGAATGTTATTGTAAAAGAGTGTACACAAAAGAATATTATGAGGTCGTGTATGATAAATATCGGTTGAACCTGGAATTAGAGAAATGAAAATTGCAGTTGTCAGGGAATCATCTTTTCAGGTCTTTGTTCCACAGAGTAATAGATCGTGTGGAACATAAAGAAAAACGAAGAGAGTGGAGATGTTTTGCAACCGTGAAGACGGCATAGCTGGTCCTGGCTCTGATGTTCCGAGCTGGAGACACTAAGGAATGTAATCTTGTCCGTACATGGTAATAGCGACATAGTTGCGAAATAATGGTGGAATAAGGGATGCAGAGTGGAGAATATTCCATTGCCCACAAGGATAGATAAGCGCTTTTGTTCTCGGCCAAGGCTGGGGCATGATTATTAGGAAGCACCGGCTTAGATATTATAGCAATTTTCCTTTCTTTGTCTGATCAGACACATATAAAGATAGAGCATTACTGTGAAGTTAGGTATCTTTTGAAGCTATGCAAACTCGAAGTTTATTACAGTATCTTTGCCGATGACACCAATATACGTGTTCCACTTGATGTCGGGGGTTTTCTTGAGCCACAGAAGGATTTTGAGTCAAGTATTCGTGCAGGATTAAGATCCGTAAGTGGTGATAAAATGTTACGAGTTCACTTTTGGATGTATTGAATTATATCAACCAGTCATTTCCACATTGTGCTGAGAGAGTTAGGTCAAAGGAGAGTTCAGTTGCCAGGTACTGTATTTGAACGTGCACGCAGACACTGTTGTATCATCTGAATATATATTTGCAAAAAGATCTGAGTGTGTTCTTGGAAAGATCGTTGAGATAAAGCCGAAAGATGACAGGGCTGATGAGAGAGTTTTGAGGGAGGCCAGCATTGATTGCCTCAGTCAGCCGATTGAATTGTAATGATCAATGAATTGTAATATGAATGAAAGCAAAGTTTGTAGACAGGACAAGATAGATAGAAAACTCTTGAATCTTTAAGACTACAGCATTAAGGAAATTATCTACATAAGAATCTGTTCAACAGAATGACAAGTCTTGGGAAAAGGTACATGAGAATAACTTTCTTCTAACGTTTGAATCAAAGAGAAAGAATCTAATCCGGTTCCTTGTAAGTCGTACGTCATGCCCTACTTATATATGCTTGAATTGGCGGAACTAAAGAACGAATGCTTTCGGTAGGATAAAGACGGCACAGAGGAGAACAGCTGTTGCCTCAAACGACCACATAAGGGAATTTGGAATCTATTAAAATTGGAGAGTAGAGATTGAGAAGCCTGGAGATGATAGCAATATTCAGTTTAGCTAAATGTAAAACATCATGGAAGAATGAATCACATAGAATAAGGCGAATAATTTTCTAGCATTTTTAGCAATATATCGTATATGTTCTACGGGGTCTCGCGTGAACATAATCGGCTTTCAAAGCATAGAATTTTATCCAGAATGCAACTCTCCTCAAACAGGTCAGTTTAGAAAGTTGCTGGTCATATTCAGTGCCTCGAAAACAAAACTAGCGACATTTGATCATCGCCGATCAGACCATGAACTATCACCGATCGTGATCAACGAATCTTCCCTCAGGGAGAACCCCATGACCTGAGCGCCTATTGAGATTCAGCAAAAGACTCAACTGGAACACGTACATACGATCCATTGCTAAAGGTGCTGTAAAACAAATGTTTGGTTCCCTGTATTCCCATTCAATTCCTGAGAGTGCCTGATTCCTCCTGCTATTCTCTACCTTTACAACAGTCAGGTTAGGGCAAAAATGGAGCACTGCTTCCATATGTAGGCAGGAGCTACACACTCTTCAGATTCCAGTATCGATAGAGTCTGCGCGCCCTTGTATGTGACGAATTATTTGCCATCTTATTTTCCAATACCTTTTTTTACAGACAAGACGTTGTAAGCCATTAATTGGTCTATTGTTATTTCCATGGAATGTGTTCAGAAAAAAATCCAGTTCTAACCTTCACGCTTTACACCCGCCATGCCACACACATTCTAGCAAAACACACTTGTTCCGTTGATTTATTTCCACTGAAGCGATGCACGTTCAGTTCGAGCAGTTTCTTTCACGAACCGTTGCTCTGTGGAACCGACTCCCAAAAGTTGTTTCTGCGACCAATAAAATCTTAACCTTTTCAAATCTTGATTTAACCGTTATATTCCACACATATACAGATGAAACGTGCCGCTTAATCTGTACCACTCTACAACGAGTGGCTCCAAAGCCCGATTAAAATAACAAAATAATTATGGTAATTGTTACAGATAAAAAAGTGGTTTATGGTGAAAAGCCTGAGTTTTTTTTTCGATGTACTAAATATAGCAAGCCAATTATATCCACATTGAGCCACTAAAGCTAGATCAGCTTGGAGATCAGTTACAAAGCTTCGATCATATTAAATATTGGAAGTGCTTTCATCCTTAGTGGAAAGAGTGTAACATAAATAGTTTTTCATCATGGTATTGCCAACTTATTGTTGACACTTTTATCCTCATGCAAATGCAATCTTTAAAGTGGATGCTTTTGTAAAGAAAGATATGTTATGAAAAATAAATTGGATATTTGCGTATATTTCTACGATTTGTGACTCATCTTAACGAGTGTCAATCAAAGTGAAGTTTCAAGAAGTGGAGATAAAAGTGATTGAGACTTTCATATTTTTCTTTTATGGCAAAGAGCTTCGATTCGAACGGAAACATTTATTGATAATATAATACACAGATTCTAGTGTGAAATCATGAATTTATCAGGTATATGCATCGATATTATTTGCAACTTCCATAAACAGAACTTTTCTTTCCAATGTTTATTCTTTTTGTTTGTTTTTGTTTGAATTTGGTAGGTATTAATAATGACATTTGCGTATTTGTAGTAACTGCGATAAAACGATCAGGAAAATGGTAAAAGAAACTTTTGGAATTGTGGATAAAATTTGAATGCAGCCTTGAGATAAATGCGCAGAGATAAGAAATGAATGTAAGTAAAATGTTGAACTATGGGTGGAATAATAATAATAATAATAATAATAATAATAATAAGAAGAAGAAGAAGAAGAAGAAGAAGAAGAAGAATGAGAAAAAACATGAAAATGCGCTTGATGAATTTGTAAAAAATAGAACAAGTGAGAAAGACGATGTACCTCCCTTCACCTACTCTTTTCTATATATATATATATATATATATATATATATATATATATATATATATATATATATACTAGCCGAGGTGAAGGTAACTGTATATTTTAACAGATGACAAAAAAGCCTGAGCTGTCGATGGAGAGCCAAACGTTCACGACCGAAATACTAAATTTCTTTTGAGAATCTAGCAAATTTGCTGAGAAAAAATGATATAGGCGTGGAATTACCTTTTATTGATTATTGATGAACGGAATCTGTTGATAATTATTACCGATTGGAATCTTCCCTTTCTATATAACTCGGCTTAGTATAGTTTACAGATGAGGATTAATCTTCTTTGTTGTCACAGGATAATTTTTTATTGCTTCTATATTTTAGAAATATCTTCAAAATTTGACCAGGGATTTTTTCGGATGTTTGATTGGAATGTGTTCGAAAACTGACCAGGGCTTTGTTCGGATGCAACAAGGCTGATTTCTCGAATGCGAAAAACGCGAGACAGACAGCGAATTACCTGACACCAATATAGCTATCCTCAGCCTTCCAATATGAAACTCTTTATAGTTTTGGACGAGTTCAGTGTATCACTAGGGGTTTACTCTTTACTCCACAACGTTGGCATACATAACATTCTGAATTTCTGATAAGCTTGTCGTATTTGTGTAATTACCTTTAAAAAGATGGTAATTACACAAATACGAAAAAGGGACTTGGAATCGCTTCACATAAACGCCCTTGTGCCATATCCCTCTTTTTGAAGAGGATTTGGTTAATACCAGTCGTACTGAATTCTGTCTTCATATTAATCATATAGACGTGCTGCAAGAGCCTACGCATTACGCATAGAAAATACTTTAACGAATTACTTTATAATATCTACGAGTGTGTCTTATAAAAAAATGCTTATGATAAGGAGTTATAATAGCGACTTCAAAAATAAAAAATTTCGACTGAAAAAAAAATCATAAAGACTCGCGCAAAACAGGATGAATTTACCCCCAATCAGCTTGTTGAAAATGAAAAGATATCTTACACCAAAACATGTGGAATGAAATATTTACACACTCATCATCATGCGGCCTCAGCCGAGATTGAACTCACCAATACTTTGATTAGTGTGGTTCATAATCTTGTCAAATAGCTAAATTCTTGATGCTTCGCTAGGGCTATCAAGGGTGTTTTTATCGTGACACCAACACTAAATGGATAGCCAACCAAGGCTCAGAGAGACTCCATTCACCCTCCTCTAAGAGCAGGTTTGAATTCAGAGCTTTCCTAGACCAGTTGCCATCCAAGGCTATAGAACCCAGTCTGTCCTGCTATTTACCCATAGCTGAATGTTTACAATATTTCTTGAGGCGTTTGAAGAGTGACCAATATTTCTCAATGTGTTCAAATTATTTGTAATATTTACAAATGTGTTCTATGAGTTAGCGGTGACCAGCTATTTCCAGGGGGAAACGTTGGAAACGAAGAAATAAACAATCTTCAAACACGGCTCGACAAATGTAAATAATTTTTAGTATTTTGTATTCGTTTTCTTTTCAAATTGAGAGAAACGAATTAGAAAATTTCATGCGAAATGAATTCACGCAAAAATATTTTTTGTTTGACTTTACAATGTGACACCATTTAGGAAAGCAAAGAAAAGGAAGAAAAGAAGGGAAAGAAATGAAATTTTGAGAGTGACAAATGGTGAAAGGTTTCATTGCCATTGCCGAAAATACTGAATAGATAGAAATTAACTGTGAAGTGGTGGCGGACTTATATTATCGGGAATAGATAACAGCCACTTGGTGCTGGCAAAAATCTAATTGACAAATTCCAGATCGGCTAGCTAAACTCTGGGACAGAATAGATAAACATTTAACTGTGTCACGAAAATGCCCTGACCACACACGAGCTGAAAAAAAAAAGAAAAACAAAAGAAAATAGGTCTTTGTCGAGGGAAAGATATCGTTAGACAAGGTCTGGGTTTTGTTAGAATCTGGCGATAATAGCGAAACTATTTTATCGGAAAAGTTGGCGGTGTTTGCTGGATGACCACCCATTCTGATAATTGGCGAAAATCTGATTGACGAAGTCCAGATGAGAATTGAGGTTATCACACTACTGGTCGCATTGTTCTGTTGGCGGGCAGAGAAGAAGAGAGAATAGAATAGAAAAGAAGGAAATAGAAAAATAGAAAAAAGAGGAGATATTTTTTTTTTTCTCTTTGAGCAAGATATTTTTTTAAGAAACAAGGCTAGTCTGGTCACGCCCACACTATTGATCGGCCATTGGATAAATGTTAACGAGAGCCAGGCGGAGGTGATCATGTGATGCAGGGGGAGGCTTGCAACAAAGAGGATAGGTATAGATGTTACTGCGAAGAAGTAAGAAAATCGTTGACGCCCTCTGAAGGTAGGGGTAAGAGAAGACTTCCAAAAATGAAAATAATAATTTTTTCCTGACCAAAAACAAAAGAAAGGGATTGTGGATTTAAGAATTATCAAGGAACCTCAAACCCCAATAAAGCCCAGCCCGGTTTTGGTCGGCGTCCATATAAGCAAAGTCGCAGCAAGCGAAAATCAGTTTCCCAGTTCAGTCCAGTTCGGTTCAGCCTCCAGTTCGCAGTTGAAGTGGGCCTCGCAAAGCTGACTTGTAAGATTCGCGCAACTTCCGAACTCATCTTCAATCCAAGAACAATTTATTTTTGAAGAGCGACTTAGATCCAGACCACCAAAATAAGATTTACGACTATCGCCTGAAGACACACCAAGAACCAATTTCTTAAAGAACAGACAACTTAAGATGTTAAAACTCACCTAACAAAAACAACGTGTCACGAATCCATATAGCGGGTCGGGAGATAGACGCAGTCCTATGTATCCAGCAACCAGATATAAAGTATTGTTATCCTTTTTTTGATACCTTGAACTTTTGAGTTATTATTTTCTTTTCTTTTACACATATTTGTGCGATACCACCCTCATTTGAACTCAACTTGCATTACGGCCCCAACGACTGATTGATTTCGTCTGCCTAAGATCAATTCACAACGTGGGTAGGAGGACTGGAGATCAACGCAGTTACTTCAGTAACCAGACGTTGGAAGCGAATTGGGAACGACGAGGCTGATATCGAATCTGACCAGATTCCCATCCGAATCACTAAAATGTTAGAACGTCACATTTGGATGCTGCGACCAATACCAAGCTAGTTGGTCGTCACAGGACGGGACAACACGACTGACGCAGACAGGCGGACGTCACGTTTGGAACGGCGACACCCGAACGAAGCAGCGAGGAGCGAGCGAAGGCTGCGGGACGTCACAATTCGTGCCGTGACCACAGGATAGGACCCTGGAACAGCCGCTGTCACAACAATACGACCGGATCAATTGCACTAGTATAATAGAAACTCATATAGTGCGAAAGTTTCGTATTTATATTGTTTTATGAATCCCCGTCGATTTCCAACAGTAGCAATAAGCAAGAAGTGAACGATAGATGTATTGTACTACTACTTAATATTTTATTGACAATACTTCGTTGATATGTTTTAAATGTGCTTATTTTACTTTTAAATCGTTAGATTTCGTAAGGAGATACTCAAATAAAATGTGTGAAATTTTACGTAAAAAATTACAGGAAAGGTTTGAGAATCCGGCTTGTCCATAAAAAAGAACAACCGATCTTGGTCTATGGATAATGGATAACATTGAAAAAACAACTTTGCTAATTCACGCGATCGAAATTATGCAGAAAAAAAATGTTATGTTAAAAATTAGATTTTACTAAACTCAGAATTTTATTGGTTAATGAATAACTTTCCCAAGTTTTAAATATCGATTTTTAGTTGGGTTGGGGTAGAATTATTGTTAATCCTTTTCTGAAGTGATCATACATATTTCGTAACAGAAAATAAATATAAGACTTTTGGTGTTTCAAATGCGTCAGTGCGTTTAAACTAACGCCGCTGACTAGTTACTATATGGGAATTCTTTTTTCTTTTTTTATGTTTCATGTACTGTAAGGACATAAACGACCTTGGCTCTCCACCTCCCTCCATTACTTGCATCTCTCAAGTTCCTTTCCTCTGCTTCCTCATTCAGACAACGTTCTGTCATCCACTTGCTTAACTCCACCAAATATGTCACGCTTTGCTTTCCCTTGTCACACTTTTCCTCTGTTCGACGCGTGAGTATCATATTCTCCAAGGCCCCTTCATCATTATGTGTCCCAGATACTTCAGCTGCTTCTTCCTGATATTGGGTATAGAACTCCTATTTGTTTGCAAACTCTCTAAGATCTCGTCGTTGCTCACATGCTCGGTCCCTGATATCCTTAGCATTCTTCTATAGAACCACATCTCTATCGCCTCGGGTAGTACATTAAAATCGGAGTCTATGTTATGCACAACAAATGAATCAATTTTGGGTTTTAGCATTATCACATAAATCTATTGAATATCTCTATAACCCTTTAACGCGGCTGTACACACACCATATGTTCGCACACACACACACACACATATATATATATATATATATATATATATATATATATATATATATATATATATATATATAAATATATATATATATATATATATATATATATATATATATATATATATATATTTATTAAAGACATTTTTTTATGTTTAACGTTCTTTTTTAAACATAAAAAATGTCTTTTAATAAATAAATTGTCGGACTTTGTCCATTTCTTAATATATATATACGTATATATTTATATGAGAGAAAGAGAGGCGAGTATTATGAAGCAAAGTGGAAAAATTATAAACGACGCGTTTAACCGAACGTTTGTGGCTTTCTGACTCTTTAAGACAAAATGAAAACCACAATTGTGTGTAAGGAAAATGCAACAGGATACCTAAGGGTAAGAAAGGTTATAAACAAAAATAACCTTATTAGATGCGATGTCCATAAATTAACAAAGTATATTTTTTCTGTTTGATTGAAACCTGCGATATAAAATAAATAAAAAAGGCTTCTAATAAATAGATATTATATCAAACTATTGTGACTTTTATTACATTTCCACTTTACCCAATCATCCACAATTTTGTTTCCGATATTATTATAATGATTACACACACACACACACACACACACACATACATTAACACTCGAACGCACTCATACGCACATACAGGTTGTATCAAAAAATAATTTTACAAGCATTTGGGACGGATTCGACACACCAAAAGTAAGACAAAAGTTCATATAAACATATGTCCGCAAAACTTTCGATTTTGTTATATGAATTTTACAGAGAGCTTGCGGAAGATGGTGCTGTGTTGCCATTAGACTAAATTACATTTGATATTCGTGTAAATTTATGGTTAGTCTGCAACGTTTAACGCGTATAGCAGTGAGGTAACTGAGAAGTGTTCCGTTTAATAATGGAGGGGTATTCATATCGTGAGTAGGCAGTTCTGATTTTTATATAGGGCTACGTGAAAGGTAGTGGACGTGAGGCTGTATTTGATTGTGTTTCCAGAAGAAGACGAATCATCTAACATTTGCTGCTTTTTATTGCCGCGTTAATGATACAGGATCTGTGGCACCACAAACTATAGATCAAGGAAGACCAAAATTCGTACGCCTGACCATGATGAACACATTCGGCAGGCTGTCGGAGACGATCAATGTATCAGCAAACATGAAGTGGCCCTAGCATGACGTACATCATATAATACCAGAGTATGGAGGTTACTTCAAGAGCAGCTCCTGTATCCATATCATTTGCAACGTGGGTAGGTTCTTTAACCTTCTGATCTCTCGCGACAGGAGATCTTTTGCCAATGGTTTATTGCACAAACTGCTTATCCATAGTTTGTCACTTCAGTTTTGTGTAAGGATGAGGCAACATTTGGAAGAGATGGAATAACAAATTTACACAAACATCTTTTGGGGGAGAATCCGCATTCCCATGGTAGAAAACAGACTATACACAAGCATGTGTTCACGATTAATGTGTGGGCTGGTATTGTTGGTAGGACTATATGCTCTCCCAGTACGTCTTACAGGAGCTGTATACAGGGAATTTTATCTTGAACACACATCCAGACCTTTTGGAGAATATGCCCGGATTTATACGAAGATACATATGGTCTATGCATGATGGCACTCAAGGCAATTTTTGACACATTGTTCACGATGCTCAGGCTGATATCTACAATGAAAATGGACAGGCAAGGAGGACATGTTCCATGGCCTGTAACTTTCCTCGACCACACTACTATGGATTTTTATCTGTGAGGCCGCATAAAAAAATATGCAGCAGAAATTAATAATGCAGAAGCCCTTCATCAACGTCTCATGTTGCCCTGGGAAAGTATACGACATTGTGTGAGAGTATTTGAAACGATCCGAATGTTAATCATCCGAATGTGTGCATGCCTGTGTAGTAGGAAGCGGAGAACATTGATAACATTCGTTATGAGTTGCTGTGTTGAGATACAATGATGGAGTATTTTATATGATTTTACCTTGATTTGGTGTCAGGAACATGTCCCAAAGTTTGTATGAATTACTTTTCATAGAATCTGTATATATACAACATGAAAAAAAACAAAATGAACACTTATCTTAGTTGACGCGTTAGACGGACTTTAACTTTTGGGGGTTGACATTTGTCTCCATTCATAATCCCTGCCTAGTCTTCTTAGTCCATTTACAGATATACACTAAAATGTCACACACACACACACACACACACACACACACATAGGTATATATATATATATATATATATATATATATATATATATATATATATATATATATATATATAAACGTATATATATATATAACGTATATATATATATATATATATATATATATAAACGTATATATATATATATATATATATATATATATATATATATATATAAACGTGTGAATTTCTTTTCATTTTTCATTTCAGCTATTGGAAGTCAAGTCTGATGATCCAGAACCTGTTAAAAGGGTTATGGTGAAATAGCTTATTACATGGAATCTTAACGTGGTCTGTTTTTGTTCAAACATATATATATATATATATATATATATATATATATATATATATATATATATATATATATATATATATATATATATATGAATTGACATGGTTGTT
>CAHIKZ030000595.1:7500-47500 GCA_903632075.3 Acanthosepion pharaonis
ATGGCATTATGCCTGAAAACGACCCTAACCAATCGCCAACCAAAGAAGTCAACGCGAAAGAAAAACTCTGTTCTTACGGCCGCCATTTACGGTTAACGCTCTTCGTTGGTGCTTCATAAAGCCTTCCTCAAAACTGTGCCAAGGCAGCATTTGTTCCGACGCGACAAAGACACCGTCTGCCTCCGTTCAGTGTACAAGGCTGCAAGTTTATGGACATCATTCGAGCGACGAAAAAGCATTTCCCTTGGTTCCAATATTGAAACGGATGCTCTTTACCATACCGTGGTCAAGTCCCTACAGGGCAGATGAGATCTAAATAGATCTGGCAGCGTTTATTGGCAAATTCAAAGAAAGGGAAAGGAACACATTTCGGAATCTCCAGTATTCTATACACGGTGTCTTGCTCCTGTTAGGAGGACGCCATGAAATAATGAGAGCGTCGCCAAAATGATAAACAATATAAAAACAAATAGCATTCGTTGTTTGTCAGTCGATGCTGATGATGCTGATGATCATGATGATGACGAGAAGAAGAAGAAGAAGAAGAAGAAGAAGAAGAAGAAGAAGAAGAAGAAGAAGAAAAGAAACGAAATGCTCAAAAATGAAACCATTAAAAATTAAAAAAAACGGAAAGATAAAAATCGTGTCTGCAAATAAAATTAGCTTCTATTAGAATAAGCACTATTTTAAAGCACTTGGCTTTCATTAAATCCAACACATCACAGAATCCATAAGAGCAGAAGAAGAAAAGGACACATGGCACAGTGGATAAAGTCGTTGGTTATCTCCAGTGACAGAACCCAATGAGTGTGAGTTCAATACCGGTTTAAGGTAGTGGAGAACATTCAGAGGGGAATTAATAGGAGATAACTGATAACTGACATCCTTTAAAAATATGGCACGTGGAACTAGAACAGTCTACCCCAGTGAGCGAAATAACGGGTTCAGTTCGATATTCTGAACATGGCCGGGGCGTACAACGCCCGAAACGTTGTAATAAATATGGCGACAAAGAAGATGGAGCTGCGCCGATTTTTTTTTTTAATGGGGAGAGAATATCTCCGCATTAAAAAAATTAAAAAATACAAACACAACTATCATACAGGCCGCGACTTCGTATTTTTCATCGGGCCTAAAAATGATTAATTTCTTTTTTCTTCCTTTTTATACTTTCTTTTCTTTATTTATGAATAATTTTCTTCCTTTCTATCTTTCTTTCTTTTCGTTAGCCATTAACAAAATTCTTTCTTTTTTTAGCTATGAACAATTTACTTTTTCTATCTTTCTTTCTTTTGGTTAGCTTGGCAGGAAAACATGGAGCCAGAAGGGTGTTCCACAAACGAGAAGTACGAGAGAAGAAACTGTCAGCATAGAACTTACGATTACATCTATCCAGATCAACTGTAATTATTTATTTATTTCGTTAGCTCTGAACAATTTTCATTCTTTCTTTCTTTTCGGTAGCTATGAATATTTTTTCTTTCTTTTCGTTAACTGTGAGCAAAATCCTTTTTTTTTTCGTTAGCTATGAACAAAATCCTTTATTTCTTTTCATTAGCTATGAACAAAATCCTTTATTTCTTTTCATTAGATATGAACAAAATCCTTTATTTCTTTTCGTTAGCTATGAACAAAATCCTTCTTTTTTTCGTTATCTATGAACAAAATCCTTTCTTTCTTTTCGTTAGCTCTAAACAAAATCCTTTCTTTTCATTATCTATGAACACAATCCTTTTTTTTTCATTATCTATGAACACAATCCTTTCTTTTCATTATCTGTGAACACAATCCTTTCTTTTCATTATCTATGAACACAATCCTTTCTTTTCATTATCTGTGAACACAATCCTTTCTTTTCATTATCTATGAACACAATCCTTTCTTTTCATTATCTATGAACACGTTTCTTTCTATATTTCTATCTTTCTTTCTTTTTGTTAGCTATGAACATTCCAACGATCGCAATGACACAATGAACACGAAATTACTTTTTGAACACACTAATAAAATGTCTTTTGATGAACTTTCTGTTTATTTCCTCAGGTTCAATAAATCGGCTCTGACAGGAGATTCTGAACTGATCACCGATTTTTTCTAGGCAAATATTTTGAAACAATGCATACACAGATTGCCAAAATATTATGAGTAATGATATGTAGTAAAAATGTCAAATACTGCCTCATAACAAGTTCATATGTCATGGTTACAAGCATGGTAAATCAGCCTGTAGTGTTTCGTTTTATCTATAAGAAACATTCGTTCTTATACTGAAATCTTTCTTAGTTTTTGATATCATTCTTTTTTTCTTTTTTTTTGTTGTTTTTTTTCAAATCCACGAATTTGTTTTGTTCATGCTAAGTCTTGAAAACAAAACTATATAAAATTGTTATAAGCGTAAACTTGTAATTCTGGTTAACAATACTGTTTGGAAACACTGGAACAAAAGGTTGAATGAAGAACATGTTTAATCACGAGATACATGGATTCATAAGAGAGTAATAAAGAATACCGTAGTTCAGTGCGGCAATGCGTAGAACTCAATGCTACGCCTTGCGAACATCTTTGGGACGACCGTTCCTATGAGCAGACGTTCTACTCATAGCATTGGATGAGTCCATGTCCAGCAATTAGTGTAGCGAAGGTCGTTTGTCTTTCTATACAACACCTCCCTTTTTAATATACTTATTCTCTTTTGGATACGCCTTTTCTCATTGGAGGGTTCATTTCCAATACATGTCTTGGATTTCTTCTTCTTTTAATAAAACAGTGTGTTCGTGTATTAATAAATAGAGTTGGCAACTCGAAAATATCGTACAGTAAATCCATAGGGGAACAGTCGACCAGATTGTTCAACTGTCGAACTCTCTGACTTGAGCAGAGAGGAACCGGGACGAGGCTTTGCCGAAGGGGAAAGTTTTGTCCGGGGAGATAGACAGACCCTGAACCCGTTTATGCGAGTTCTAAGGGAATATTTTTGGCCGTGCCTACGAGCTCGGAGAACCCACGGTAAACTCGGCCTTCTGCCACATATATCCCTCTTGGGGAGGTCTGTTAAGTATAACAGTAAATCCATAGGGGAACAGTCGACCAGATTGTTCAAATGTCAAACACTCTGCCTTGAGCAGAGAGAAACCCGGATGAGGCTTTGCCGAAGGGCAAAGTTTCGCCCGGGGAGGTAGACAGACTGTAAACTCGGTCTTGTGCTAGATACATCATTCGTGGTAGGGGGGGCTGTAAAATATAACAGTAAATCCATAGATAAATATCTTTGTTGGATTTTTATTTCATTCGCACATTTTTGTTTTAATCAGTTTAAATGCCTTTTTACGTCGTCAATTACAACCTTGTACCTTAATACATTACATTGCCAATACGATGTACAATGCCATCATCTTTCCAACGTTCCTTTGCTGTCTCGTAAATCCTGAAGAAAACCTTATCTTTTTCTTTGAGAAAATTCATAGTTAATTTCGTTCTATGCCAACTTTTTATGTTCCTTCCAGGAAGTCAAACACCGATTTAAATTTCTTGGAAAACAGTTTCTATAGTGACATCCTCAATACTGTATTAGGGTAAGAGTCAGTCTATAAATTCTTAAAAACTGTTAGCGCATTCTTTCTTCAGTTTTCTCCCGGTTTGATTTTTTTAAAGTCATTTTAAACGTATCAACAAAACGTTCCGTCAGATCATTTGATCTTGGGTGATATGGCGGGGTTGTTATATGTTCAACTGCATAGTATTTGTAAAAATTTGGAAAGTCACTCGACGTAAATTGCATGCCATTATCGGACAATATAGTATTTGAAATTACGAACCGGGAAAACAGTTCATGAATAAAATTTATAATTACAGAGAACGTAGGTCTTCAACACTTAAATATTTCAGGCCATTCTGAAAAACTATCGATGACAATTAAATAATACTCACCATTCAAAGGCTCCGTGTAACCAACATGCAACCTAGACGAGATTTATCAGTGTAGGTCAGTGGTAATAAGCTACAGGTGGAAATATTTCCTCTAGAGCACAACCTCTGTATGACTTAACTAAATTTTGAATATCCTGATCCATTTTAGTTCATATACGTAACTTCTCATGAAGGTATTCATCCGGGTACTTCGGCGTGGTGTAATGGTTAGCAAGCTTGTCTCGCTAGATTAGTTACGACTAAAAAGTGAATTGGATCGTCACTAGGTGCTCCATACTTTCGGCCTTGTGCCACATTTAAGCTACGCTTAGAAAATAACCATAAAGGAATTCATTTGTGACATTCTGTGTGTCCAACGTGAAACTGCTTTAAAATACTTTTTTTTGTAAAGAATCAGGAATTACTATTCTTTCAGCGTACACAAGTACTTCATTACAGATGGAAAAAGACTTATTATTTTCAGTAACAATAATATCGTCCAAAGAAACAGATACTTCCCTTGTTATATTTAAAAAAAACAATTTTATCTCATTTTCAGAAATTAAAGAAGCAATCACCGTCTCCTAAATTGGTTCCTTAAATTTTAAAATTAATCTGGACATTGAAATTAATATGTTCCAATTTCTTTAATGGTAAATACTCCGTCTTAAAATCATGTTTTTGTAAAATCGTTTAGCAACGTTGCAACTTTTTGACAGTATGTGTCGAAATAACTTTTTCGGAGAAAAATGGTCAATAATGGGCTGTGATCTTTTTTGCACAATAAATTTCATACCGTTTCACTTCAAAAACAATAGCTCGCGTCTCTTTTCTGATTTGACTATAATTGTTTTAGCCGCTATTAGTCTTCTAGATGCATAGACAACTGCCTTTATTCTACCACCTTTGAATGTATGTCGTGTAACTTCTCCAATGCCATAGTCACCAGCATCTGATGCTACAATTATTTCTAAATCAGGATTGAAATGTGTTAACGATAATTCAGATGTTAACATGTTCTTTATATCTTCAAAAGATTTTTGGCATTCATCAGACCAATTCCACACAGCACGTTTTTTTTCAATAATTTATTTGAAAGCGCTCTCAATTTATACATGTTTGGCACATAAAGATTCTAATGCGAGTCCTAGAAATGATTAGCAACATTTGCCGGAGAAGGCATATTTTTAATAGTGTTCGTCCTTGATAAGTCTGGTCTGCGTCCTTTTGCATGAATTACTTGTCTGGGGGATTTTATATTGCTACTGAAAAATAGCATTTCTCCTTATTGAGTTTGAACCCGTAGTCCTGTGTGCTCTTAAATATTGCCGTCTAATTTCGTTTTATTTTTTTACGAGTGCGTCATCCAACGGTAAAATCTAAACCAACTAGCATCGTATCTATTATTTGCTGGAAAATGCTAGGAGCCACCTTGACACTGGACAGTAACCTATTAAAACTGTATAAACGCTTGTGTGTCTTAATTGTTAACAATTCTTTACATTTTTTTTCATCCACTTCAATTTGTAATTATGCGTCTGACAGGTCAATTTTTGAAAAAAAAAAATCTTCCAATATTTTATTTATCAAAAATTTGTTCCTGAGATGGTAACAGCCAAGCATACGGCAGGAGGCACATTAAACTCTGTAGAAAAGTCTGTACATACACAAATATTATTTTTCTTTTTCATATATACTTTTGGGACTGCGAACTCAGAATAATTTGTTAGAAAGATAACCCTGGAGTTTCTAATCTATTCAGTCCATTGTTAACGGGTTCCACAGCTGCGAAAGGCACATTACGTTTAGGTTTAAAATTGGAAGTCCATTTTCCTTTAAGAGAAACATTGCCTTCGCCTTTTTCCATGACCTTCGAAGAACATTATAGGAAAATTCTTTTTTAACTCCTTTAAAAAAACTTTCAGTCGCTAAGAGAAGCAATTCACTTTTTTTACAGAAAGAATTTATGGAAAGGCTCTAAAAATTCGAACAGTGCCTCCCAAATAATTTTTTAATACGAATACCTTAATTTTTAAAGTTTTACTGGCACAGGAAATATTACATGTAATTTCGACTCGAAAACGTTAATTTTTTTCCTGAGAAGTCACGTGAAACTTATTTGGCTTTCATTAATGTAGGTTCAACAAATATTTTTCTAAGTTATTATTATTATTATTATTATTATTATTATTATTATTATTATTTTCTTTGATTTCTGGCTTTTACACATTTCTTTCCGGGTCTACTGCAATCTTTTCCAACCAATCCCAGGGCTCCAACTACAACAGGGATTGTTGATATTCCCATATGCCACATTTTCGAGATTTCTATTTCAAGGTCCTTGTATTTTGACAACTTTTTGAATATCTTCAAAGATACATTGCAGTCAGCAGGGACTGCCATATCAATAAGCAGGCACCGTTTTTGTTTGTGGTCTTTAATAACAATATCTGGGCGGTTGGCTTTGATTGTTCTGTCAGTGTGTATAGTGTAGTCTCATAGAATTGTAACAGGTCCTATCTCCGTAACCGGGTCTGGGTGGTATTCATACCAGTTTCTTTCAGTTTCCTTCCCGTAGAAGTTGCAGATTTTCCAGTGCAGATATTGGCCCACTCTGTCATGCCGGGTTTTATATTCAGTGGGTGCCAATATCGTGCAACCTGATACAAGATGATCAATCGTTTCTGGATATTTATCACAGAATCTGCATTTTGGGCTGACACAATATTTTAGTATATGTGCTTGATAATTCCTAGTTAGCAAGCATTGGTCCTGTGTAGCAAGGATAAAACCTTCAGTTTCAGCTTTCAACCCTGCACTACGTAGCCACTGATGGGTACGGGTTTTGTCTACGTCAGCTTGTTTGGTACGGGCAGTGTATTGGCCATGAAGCGGTTTATCTTGCCATCGCTTCTGTATCTGATCGGTTGCATTCGTCTTTGCTGTCTTTTTTTAAGTATTTTGCAGTTTCAGCCGGTGTATTGTGCTGTGCTTGCATCTCTACGCCCATTTGAAACTCCATTTTGAATTTGCTGGCTTCTTTTATTACGGAGCAAAGACGCTTACTACTTTCATGTTCCTTGACGCATACCATCATCCAGTCTTCTGTAGTTTCCAAGTATCTTTGGAGGCCAATTGTTGTAGTTTTGTAGGACAGTTCTAGTTGAACTAATCCTCTGCCTCCTTCGGATCTGGGCACATACAGACGATCAACATCAGCTTTGGGATGATGCATGCGGTAGCAAGTGAGAAGCTTTCTCGTTTTGGCGTCCATTCGCTTAATTTCAGCTATGGTCCAGTTAAGGACATTAAAGCTGTATTGCACCACAGGGAGAGCCAATGTGTTTATGGCTGATATTGTTTTTTGAGTTTAGCTCAGTATTTAGTACCAAACGTACACGCCTGTAGTACTCTTTTCTTAATATTATTTTTATTTTCTTTTGATTTCTGGCGTTTACTCATTTCTTTCCGGGTCCCGCCTAGGACCTAAGATTAGAAATGGCATCATGACACTCTCCACTGAAAAATATAATATATATATATATATATATATATATATATATATATATATATTACATAGATAAAGCCCTTCGTAAAGTTGAGGCATGGACTTCCAGGAATCCCTCCAATTAGTCTACTGCAATATTTTCCAACCAATCCTAGGGCTCCAACTACAACAGGGATTGTTGATGTTCCCCTATGCCACATTTTCGAGATTTCTATTTCAAGGTCCTTGTATTTTGACAACTTTTTGAATATCTTCAAAGATACATTGCAGTCAGCAGGGACTGCCATATTATTATTATTATTATTAATATTATTAATAAGAGTAATGTCGATGTCTGTGTCCAATTGAAGTTTTACTTTAACGGTATTCATTTTAATCTCGACATATTTTTTGTTCTGGACCTCGTTCAAATTTTGAGTTGTCAGTATAACTTTTACCGTATTAAAATGATTTATATTTTTTGTTGTGATTTGGAATGATTCTACATTGGAAGCACTTTTTTTTTTTTTAATGGGCAATCCGCCTTGAAACGAATTACTCCGCAACGGTAACATGGAATTGGTGCTGTCATAATTCCACCCACCACATTCCTCCCACTGTCTGCACTTGTAGAATATCTCTTTCTTCAAATTTGTCACTATCATCTCGTAAATTTAGAATTCTTTAGTATTCTTCAGCCGCTGTCTGTAAGATTAATTTTGGTTCTTGCTCAATTTTTATTAGAATGTGAGAAGGAATTTCTGTATTTTTACTCTAAATTTACCCTTGCATAAAATTAAAAATTTAAACATATAAACAAGTTCCCCAAACCTTTCCATGTCGTTTACAACAAACCACTATGCTTTCACACTGATATTTTATTTATTGTTTTTTTTTTTTTTTTTTAATAGGAGTAGATAGCTTCGTCTTTTATTCCTTGTATTCTTCAAAGTAGAGCTTTATCCCTTTTGTTCTGATGCCTTAATAAGGGCAGTCGTCTTGGCTTTTCGGCGATATGACTGGCTGGTGGCTACGACTTTCTATTGAGGGTATCAAGCTGGCAATTTTCTGGTAGCTGCATCCTGACTGGTAACAAGGTGGCCGAACAATTTGGCGCTTAGAGAGGCCACTCTTGTTAACAGTCACTCAATATCAGGATTCTTGCAGTGTCATGTCGGGCATGAATAGGTGTCTCTTCAATCTCTTCTGAAGGGAAATCTTTAAAAAATGAAAATGCAACATCAATCGCCATCTTCTGAATCCCCGAAACCTGTTTTATTTATTCTTCTTTCTTTTAGTAACCTCTTGCATCTTAGTGGATATTTGTGAAATGATTTAGAAAAATATCATGGCATGAAAAAGAAGCGAATTCTATATAAAGTGTACAATACAGTATTTAGATATCAATCAATTCAAAGACTTTGTTGGTCTTTTGAGCAATCGCCGAAGACTTCATATACTTCGGTGTATAGATCAAATTTAACAAATTTAGTGATGTAATGAATA
The DNA here is from genome assembly GCA_903632075.3 of Acanthosepion pharaonis. Classification (NCBI taxonomy): domain Eukaryota; kingdom Metazoa; phylum Mollusca; class Cephalopoda; order Sepiida; family Sepiidae; genus Acanthosepion; species Acanthosepion pharaonis. The sequence continues at coordinate 16,400 of CAHIKZ030000595.1, forward strand.
TGCATACACCTGGGTTCCCTCCTCACAGTAATATGATTGGCTGGTGTCAGTCATAAATACAGACTGATATGGAGGTACGTTACGACGCCTATTGACTACGCCTATTGTCTTCGCCTATTGTCTTCGGCTATTGCCTACCACTACGACGAGGACCAGTCCATTACGGTTACCTGCTAGATTGTCCTACTCTGTTACAGTAGTCCAAAACCACTTTGCTACTTCGAACAAATATGTCCCTTTCCGGGACATATCATTTAGTATAGGAAAAATAATTTGAACATAGAACAGTCTGCACTAGAGGTAGTTTCGCCCAATACCGCAAATTGCTACAAAACCAAAACATTAACTTAATTACTCGTGTCCTGTTCATAAATAGCCTCGGAAGATAGACTTTCATATGGATGTCACGCATGGCAACACACTAGTTCAGAAATATCTAAACTGTCAGATCTATACAAACAGCTTTCTCAGATAAATGATTAAAATCTCATTGCGCGAATGAAACTTGTAAGTTTCAGCGGGGACCATCTTTATTCAGATCGTGTGAACTGGTACTACAGAATATCAAACGAAGAACTGTACCGAATAACAGAATAACAGAAACACTTGAGGACTTTCAAGAACAGCAACAGCTAAAATGGATAGAACATGTAACCGGAAGAGAAAATAATGACATTAACATATTCACATTCAACGCTAATTCAAATAAAAGATTAGGAATTACTACCCAACTCTATAAATCGCAGGAAGAGTGATATAGATCTATTGAATTCCGTTAAATATTGTTTCAAGAGAACGATTTTATAAATTTCAACCAAGTATTACTGGCTGCTCGCTCAACAAATGCCAAATGTTTCCTTATAAGGAAACAACGAATATTACACTTACGATTACTATGAATTTAAAAATCACGTTTAAATTATAAACAAGGAGAAACACAAACAAAAGAATGAAAATAAAAAGGCTACTTATTTAAATGTCAAAATGATGAGCCTGTTGAACGGTAATCGAAACCGTAACGATATCTGTCCCGGTTGCCGGAAGTGATTTTTTTTGGCTGATTTTCCCGTTCGTGCGAGCTTATCACTGTACATTTTACATGTATGGACACAGATAATCTTTATTTCTGCCCCAAAACGATCGTTATAGAATTGTCTTAAATCAAAAATAATCATTTACCTGGAAGATTGCAGAAACCAGCTAGACCGATATTTAATGGGAAAGTTAAAAAGTTTTTGCAGAATAATATAATTGTCTGAAATATATACCGTTGATGATGTAAGGGCGTAACTGTGTTTGGCGTTGAGATAGGTTGGCAAATCTGAATAACTGTGAGAATGAGTTTGTGAAGGCGGGACTGGGATCTCGATTTTATATTGGTTGATAGGTTTACATGGTTAGTTTGTTCCAACGAAAAATGATTGGTTAAAAATTATATTTAATGAACCGTTTTGCGATTGGCTGGTGATAATAAAACTTATTTGGAGTTGAGTCTTAGTTCTGCAGTAAATAACGTAGATTTCTGTTTTTTGTTTTGTTTTTTTGTTTTTTTAATCGTTGTGAACACTCGAGATGATTTCTAAATTAGAAAACAACGGACGAAAACAGATTTAATTACACAGTGCGTGCAAAAAATATTCGATTAAATGCATGCTTTTGTACGTACACCTACTCTGCGGCACGATTCGATGCGAACTGAAGAGCTCTTATTAGCTCTCGCCCAACAGTTTCCGCTATATTCTTCAACAGCACGACGGGATTCAAAATTAATTGAAAATAAAAAAAAAGTTTGGTGGTGAGGGGATTAATGAAGAGTAATATAAATTAAAAGAATATAAATTTAAGAGGCGAAAGGAAAGATGTAGAGAGAGAAAAAAACTAAAAACAATTAGAAAATTATATGAACAATGAATATCGTCTGCTTTATTCAAATGCCTGCATCTCAACAATCTATTTTAATTTTCTTCATCGCTTGGTTGACTGTACAGAATTTAGTTTTAATTTCTTACATATACGTTAATAGGTGTGAAAGCGAAAAAGTGTGTGAATAAGAAGCATAGAGCAAGACATGGTGGGGGGTAAAGAGATGGAAAGAAAGAACATCTTTTGTGAATATATGTTTAATGGGGGAAGTAAGTGGCTAGTCGTTATATGACTTGTACAAATAAGTCTAAAAAATAAACACGGGGATACAAAATCAAAATGATAAAAATAATAAACTAAAGTCTGGGTATTTTTTTTAAAGAGTCGGTGCTAATTATCTGATCAAAACACAAGAGGCCAAGAAACATCGCCATTGTAAAATTTTGGCAGAAAAAAACTACTTTACGCACCTGTAATCTAATTAGTAACGAACTGTTAATATGTTGAAACGAATAAATAAATAAAATTGTAAAATATACAAGGAAAAGTAAAATTATGAATTTAAAATGTTGGAAGAGAAGATGAATAGTTGAAAGATGGGGGAAATAGATGCATGAATGAAGTGAAAGTTGATAAAATAAGAGAATGAAAGAGTACGAAAAAGAAAATAATGTTATAAAACTAAAAAAGACATAAGAAAATAAGGGGAAAAGAAAAGAAAATTATGTAAATGAAGAAAGAAAGAAAGAAAGACCAGAAAAGAAAAGAAAAGAAAAGAACGAAAAAGAGGGTAAAAAACGCATGGACAAAATTGGAAAAAGAAAGGCAGAATAAAAAGGAAGAACCTTAAAAACAAAAGAAAATAAGAGAGTGAAATGCAAAAGAAAGAAAGAAAGAATGAAAGAAAGAAAGAAAGAAAGAAAGAAAGAGATAATAGAAAAGGAGAAAGAAAGGAAATGAAAGAGAAAGAAAGAATGGGAAAAACAGAAACGATATTTGAAAACGCGGTTAGAAAATTGAAAAAAAAATGTAAGGTAAAAACATACGATCAACTGAAATAAAGAGAGTGAGAATGCAAAAAAGAGAGGAAGCAAGATGGAGAAAGGTAAGGATAGAGATAAAAGAAAGAAAGAAAGAAGGAAAGAAAGAAAGAACGAACGAACGAACGAACGAAAGAAAGAAAGAAAGAAAGAAAGAAAGAAAGAAAGAAAGAAAGAAAGAAAAGAGAATGAAAAACGTGGAGAAAAAATTGAAAAAGAAATACAGAATAAAAGTAGTAAAGTAAAAATGTACTAAGAAGGGCAAAGAAGAAAGAAGTGGGAATAAAAATGCAAAAGAAAGAAAGAAAGCAACGGGCAGTGAAAACTACAAAATGAAATAACAAAACGGAGAGAAAAATAAAAGAAATAAAAAAAAATAGAAACAATGTTGTGAAAGTGAAAAACAGCCATGGAAGATTTTGTTGTTACAGCCATTTGCTGGAAAGCAAACTAAATGAGAAATTAAAAAACACAGCAGTGAGAAGAAAACCAAACCTTTAATAAGAAAATAAAACGAACTGTTAATGAAACGACATAGACATGTCTTCGCTAACGATATTTAAATAAAGAAATCGAATTCCTACCAATAATTAAAGAACAATTCCATACTGGCCCGATATATTAGGACCAAGAGAGAGGAACCCCCAAAATAGTCACAGCAGCCATTGCTGAAATAGAGCTGAGACCAATATAAACAAACGCTCGAAAATAATAGAAAAGCAGACACGAGTGGGAGGGAATTGTGTCCCACTGTGAACTGTGCAAATCATTGTGATTTGACCATAAAAAGTTAGGTTATATGCAGAAACAACAGCATCAACAACTATAACAATCGTCTGGTGTTACTCAGTTCTCACTGCCCAGTTTTGACAGATTCAGAAGCGATTACGCGGCCTTGTGGGTGATTAATTATTTTCAATTATGTAAACCATTTGATACTCACAAAATGATGCTAGCCTTCCACAACTCTATCGTTGTTACTATAGCTAACGTTAAAACAAACTATATTCATTAGTTTCACCAGTTCAGATCTTCACAGCTACTTCATGCTACGTACACGATATCAAATCATCCTCACTCGATTTGTATTGCTTTTGTAAGGAGGAAGTTCCACCGTAGAAAGCTTCTTCCTCAGAAGGGTCATTTTGTAGAAGAAACTGAGATGATGCCTCTGCACCTCCTATAATCATAAATTCTTCAAGTCTCGAGTCAGCCTATATCTATCCTACATATCCTCATAAAATGCACTTCTTTCTCCCCCTTAACAACAATCTCATTCAGCAAGCTTCTCCCTTGAGTGGCTTTTAGTCTTTGTATTGGGTAAAAAATAGTACAAAAAAATGTTGAAATTCAACTGGTTTACCGGGTCCAGACCACATAACATAAAATGTCAGGTAGTAGATGTCACTGACGTAGCAGGCTCGAGATTTGAAAGAAGCTGAAAAATGGCAAGAAATATTTGAAACTTACTAGAGAATTGAAACTGAAAGTGACATATCCACTATTATGGGATCATTTGGAAAACGCCTCGAAGACCTTTGCTAAGAGGCTGGGAGAATTTGATATCCGGATGGAAATCTAAACATTATCCATTACCTCCTGATTCTGCACTTCTTGAACCTTGTTTCCCGTATCTTCTCATTCTCCATCTTAACTACTACAATATTCTTTCCGCGTCCAAGCTTTGCACTGAGCCGTACTAATATGAATTACACTCTTGTGCAAATTAATTGAAACAACCGCTTTAGTTTCCTTTCTTTCACCATACGGTCAGTTTTAGACCCATTAGAGTGAAAGGGTGTAATCGATTTCTAGTTTTTTTTCCTCAGATTGCATCATTTGCAATGGTTTGCAGTAATATGAATCTATTTTCGGGGTGTGTGATGAAATTTGTTTGACCTTGAAAAATATTGCATCATCCGTGATTGCATCAGATTTTAACACGCTCAGACACTATTGTCTCGACTGTCGATTAGTTATCCAAAATCAAAGTACTATCGACTGGCCCGGTAACTCTCCTGATTTAAATCCAATCGAGAATATGTGGTCAATTTGAAAGGAATGACGTAGTAGAATGCACGTACAAAGTACTAACATGGGTATTGGGTTATGATTCATTGGAAAAATACGAAAGAAAATTAAATGATAACAGAATTATTCGTTTTGTTTCGATTAATTTGCCCAATGGATGTTACTCTAGGAAAGCGTTCAAAAATGCTTCTGTAGAACCATATTTCTGTTGCCTCAAGTCCCTTCATCTGTGAGGAGATTGGCCAGTATTCACTGGCATATAGGAGAACTTCGGTGTTCTTATCTGGTTTCTATCGAATGTTGCCTTTTACTTAATATTTTGCTTAGCTTTTGAAATGCATCTTTCGTGTTGGGCCGCTCGTTTCTTGACGCAGATACTTTTTTTTTTAATCAGTTCATCCGAAACAAGATGATAATGCCACTAAGACGCAAGAGGAAACTGGGAGTGAAAGAAAATGAAAAAGAGTTGAGAAGGAACCGGAAACCCGTATTGGGAGTTTCCTATTTAGAATTGGGTTTCCGGTTCCTTCTATTATGTAACCCTCTACCTAGAGTGGCTTTTGGGCCTTGTGCAAGGTGAATATCATTGTAAAAAAAAATTGTACTGCGAATTTATTGTCTGCTTTGTTTACATTAAGATACTACCAATCACAGAAACTGAACTTGTATCACAAAACCTTTATTATCTCAAAAACATATCCCACACTGCAAACATTTTTTTTCTAGATCTAGTAATCTGCAGGGGGTTTGATAAGCTGTATAAAATGAACCAGTCTATAAATCCTTATAGTCGGGTGTACGTTCCATTAGATTAAGAACAGTACCGAAACGTAATAATAATAACAAAGATGATTACATTAATTCAAATGTATATAATACAAATAATCCACTTATAAATAGCGGGTAGAGGGTGACTCAAAAGGAGGAACAAAAAAAGATATAAAAAGATCTGTACATATGATCCTCCTCAAACGAACACTACCTCCCTCTTCTTTCCAACCATTCCTCTCATCCATAGTTCTACCCAATCTTTCCTTTTTTGATTCCGGTGTCATCCTAAGAGTTGAACGATCGACGCTCTTGCTGGATTAATTTTTCATTTTTTCTCATAATGCTGGATTAATGAATAAGCGGCTCGGACTGAGGAATCGGAAAGCCGATTTCGAATTTCCAGTCGAATCCATTCACTTACGTGCTATTACCCTTGGGAAAGGTATGAATCTTCTTCTTCTAGAACTATGGGTAAATAGCAGGACAGACCGGGTTCTATAGACTAGGATGGCAAAATGGTCTACTGCAGAAAGAAATGGCAACCTACATCGGGAAAAAAAATCTGCTTCACCTGTCATGTATCGAAAGATACTTGATCGCCTAAGCATGGCACATAATTGAATGAGTTGTTCCAATGTTCCAAAAGGGATGTATCTGATTACAAGTGAGCACTACTGACCAATTCGATAAAATGTGAATCACTTTAAATAAACTAATCCACGGTTTCTTGTTTATATCTCTAACTGTGAACACGAAATCGAACTCGACTTTGAACAAAATAATTATTAGGTCTCCATATACGCGTCGTTTGTTTATTATCTTCCGTTTCCAGGTGAGATTTAAGCGCTGCTCTTTATAGTTGGAGGCTTACGGTCACATCACGATGAAACACCGGCCCCAATATGATCATCGAAGTTAAACATCGTCGAAACCCGTCAGTACCTAGACGGACGAACCCCTTGGGAATACCAGGTGCTGTATGCTTGGATGTGTAGGTGGTGTAGGGTATAATGACTAGGAATTGTTAACCGAGTTCCAATTCCCGTTGGGTTCGTTATATTCGTCCTTCGCGCAAATACCATTGGGAAAGATAAGGATCCACACCTTCTCCCCCAGCTATGGGTTAATTAGTAAGACTTGTATCACTAAACCAGTATTATCCCAAAAACATATCTCACAATGTAAGCATATTTTCTGGCTTTAAATAACCTGAAAGGGGTTTGATGAGCTGTAGAACACGAATCAGTCTATCAATCCCTATAGTCGAGTGTACATTTCTTTAAATTAAGAAAAGTACCATGCTGGCAACTTTTCAAAAGTGTTTCTGCTATAGCAATAAATTGGGTTCATGCGATAGAATTAAGCGGAGATTTGTGGTTTTAAAACCCATGAAATATTTTCAGCTCAATTATAGAGCAGTATAAATGTTATTTGTACTTAAAAGAAGGATTAAACGAAACGTTTACATTTCTGATTAAAAACGTAGCAGGTTTAGAAACCCTGCTCTACAGTGAGGAGGCAAAATTCTTGAAAAGAGTTTAAATTTTGCATTTAATCCATTAGGACTTCGGTTTGGGAGGTTCTCTGTCAAAAATGCAACCAGTTCACCAGAAAACATAAGGATAGATATCTAGATCATTATTTCCTGATAAATACAACGGATATTATGTCTAAAACTGATATTTTTTTGCCAAGAATATGATGACAAAATCAGATAATGATTAACTTAGCGTATGAAAGGAACAGAGTACGTCTTAAATATCTTCCTGAGAACAATTTTCTTACATTTTGAAAGTTTAAATGTTTGGGAAAATACACTAAAAAGGGCCATTTCTGTGGCGTTTGTTTTAACGTTATTAGTAGTTGAAGGGCCAGAGATACAAATGCTGGCAAAATATGGCGAATAATTGTGTTAATTTGACTGAATTTGATGTTGCAGAGCCTCAGAGTCCACTTGATATAGGTCATTTTCAAAAAGATATTGTTAATTAAAAACTTTTTACCAATTGTGAGAGGTTTGAGTAACTTCAAACAATCAAGACTTAGTGTTAAAACAAAGTTAGACAAGTTCTTAATTCTTCATACTGTTTACTTTCAAAATAGACATAGCAACTAGCTCTTTGGAAATGTTCCCAAATGCCAAATGTCCGCTTGCGACCAAACCGTGAATAATCCAGACAATATTCTATTAAAAAAAAAAAAACACCATGAGTAAATGCTATGGGACTTTCAGATGTAGAAGTCCCCCCGGTACGCAAAACAGACTTTCGCTCGCTCCAAATAAGGAAAAGACAGTTGATCGGATAATGGACGTCTCTCCGAGAGCAGACTACAGTTTGAAAATTTTAAAAAAAGACAGAAAAATAAGAAAAAGTAAAAAAAAGGAAGAAGAAAAACAAGAAAATTCCTAGAAATAAAGAAATAAATTTAAAGTAAGAAAAATGATAAATAAAGAAAGAGAAATAAACGCATAAAAAGTAAACAGAAAATAGGAAATGAAAGAAAGAAAAGCGACAGAAAGAAAAAGAAACGAAAAAGAAGGAAGAAAAGAACAAAGAATAAAGAAAGAATGACAATTAATGAAAAGAAATAGTAACGAAGAAGAAAGGAGAATTAATGGCGCAAAAGAATGGAAGCCAGAAAGAGAAAAAAGAAAAGGTTAATGAAAGAAGAGACATGAAGTAAAAGAAAGGAAGCAAGAAGAAAGAAAGAAAGAAAGAAATAAAGAAAGAAAGAAAGAAAGAAAGAAAGGAAAAAGAAATGAAAGAAAGAAAAAACAAACAAACAATGAAAGAAAAAAGGAAATAATCCATTAAAGTATGAAACGGAAAAATAAGAAATTTAAAATTATAAAAGAATCAACAATGAAGGAAAACAAGAAAGAAAGAAAGAAAGAAAGAAAGAAAGAAAGAAAGAAATGAAAGAAATGAAAGAAAGAAAGCAAGAAAGAAAGAAACAATGAAAGAAAAAAGGAAATAATCCATTAAAGAATGAAAACGGGAAAATAAGAAATATAAAATTATAAAAGAATCAACAATGAAGGAAAACAAAAAAAAGAACAGTTCAGAAAGAAATATAAAGAAGACTAAAGTAAAAAAAAAGAAAAAAACAATTCCTCTCTCCAACAAAAAGAAGGAAGAAGAAAAGAAAGAATGAAATCGAAAGCAAGGGAAGGGAAAAGGAAAGAATAAAAGAAAGAAAAAAAAGAAAGAATTGGAAGCAAAAGATGGGGAAGGCAAGAACTTCAGAATGAAAGAAAAAATATGAAGAAAAAAAAAGAAATATCAGAAGCAACAGAAAGGAAAAGACAAGAGACTTCGAAAATAAGAAAGAAAGAAAGAAAGAAAGAAAGAAAGAAAGAAAGAAAGAAAGAAAGGGGAATAAAATAAAAAAACGAAAAATGAAGGAACAGATCCTGAAAATATTTACAAGAAAGATAAAATAAAAAAGTAATAAAGAAAAAGAAAAGAACGAAAAATGAAAAAAAGAAAGAAAAATAGGAAAATAGATATAAAATTAATGAAAAAGAAAAGACAAGGAAAAGAAAGAATGAAATAAAGAAACAATGAATGAAACAATTAAATAAAAAAGGAAATAATCTATTAAAGAATGAAAAAGTGAAAATAAGAAATATAAAATTATAAAAGAACAGCAATAAAAGAAAACAAAAAAAAACAGGCTAGAAAGAAATGTAAAGAAGATTGAGGTAAAAAAAAATAATAATTCCTCTCTCCAACAAAAAGAAAAGAAAGAAAGAAAGAAAGAAAGAAAGAAAGAAAGAAAGAAACGGGGAAAGGAAGAAAGATAGAAAAATAAAAACAAAGCAGGAGAAAGGAATGAACAAAAGTGAAATAGAAAGAAAGAAAGAAAGAAAGAAAGAAAGAAAGAAAGAAAGAAAGAAAGAAAGAAAGAAACGGGGAAAGGAAGAAAGATAGAAAAATAAAAACAAAGCAGGAGAAAGGAATGAACAAAAGTGAAATAGAAAGAAAGAAAGAAAGAAAAAAGAAAGAAAGAAAGAAAGAAAGAAAGAAACGGGGAAAGAAAGAAAGAAAGAAAGAAAGAAAGAAAGAAAGAAAGAAGGAAGGAATCGAAAGCAAAGAATGGGGAAGGCAAGAAGATCAGAAAGAAAGAAAAAATATAACAAAGAAAGAAAAATGAGAAGCAACGGAAAGGAAAAGACAAGAGACTTCGAAAATAAGAAAGAAAGAAAGAAAGAAAGAAATGGGAAGCAAAGGAAGAAAAAAAGGCCATGTATTTAGAGAGTAAAACGAAAGAAAAAAGTAAAAACAGATAAATTTACAAAAGTTTTTAAAAAATACACATGAGATGAAAGAAATCTGTTGCTGCAAACTATAGATAAAGAAGTGGTTGGAGGATAATGAAGAAGAAAAAAAAAGAAGAAAACGAAAACAAAATGTTTGAACAGAAATGAGAATCCGTTAAGAGAATTATCCACCTCGAGTGTCAGAAAGTAGATGTTGGTTGAACCTAAATTCAATTTCCTTTTCCAGTATTGGCCGCATAGTAATGATGGACCGATTGTTTTACTCTTGGAGTGGCCACATTGGAGCCACTTCAAGCCGAGCCAATTTGAGAGAAAACACGTAACTTTTTAAAACACACGTACAAAATGGGGTGCATTGGGGACAAGGACCCTGATTTAGCAAGTGGTCCTTGCCAAACATTGCATAAGCACGATTTTTATCACTATGCTTTCTGGTGAAAATCAATTCCGTATCGATTACCTGGGATGTATCCAGTTTAACTCACTGTGGTACAGGATGAAATCTTATAGACACCTGGTAAGGATCAAATCTAATCGGTCTGTCCCAAATGTATATTAGAATTAACATAGCTTAGTTTGGCACAAGCTTAAATATTTGGAGCACTTTTATAATGGTAGATATTCATTGTTTTAGGATGAAGTCTCGTTTTTTTTTTTTTTTTTAGTTCATCGAAAGATCCGGAGGTAGCACTGTAAAACAATTCTGGACCCGCAGAGGGTGATATAGCGATTTTCTAAGCCCGGCTTAGATGTGGCACAAGGCCGAAAGTATGTGACACCCAGCGAGGATCGAACTCACGACTCAGTCGTAATTGATCTAGTAAGACAAGCTTTCTAACCATTACACCACGTCGAGGTGCCCCAGTGGCTCATATAGTGGTAGTGGATTACAGTTTGATATTCGAAGTAGAAGGTTACAAATTAAGAATCACAACGTATGCGGATGTGTGGAAGATAACGGTTAAAGTTGTAGTGATCAGGGAGACATCCTCTTGGAAGTCAGTTTCCACAAACCATGTATAGGATTACTTGGTAAGTGGCAGTTTATTCGGATAGGAAGGAAAGATAACGGTTACCCTGGACTTGGACATGTTAAGATTGTAGTGATCGGGGAAACATCCTCTTGGAAGTCAGTTCCACAAATCATCTATCTGCAAACGTTTCGGCCGTTGTACGCTCCGGCCTTCTTCAGGTGGTTGGAATGTCGAACCGAACCCTTTATTTCGCTCACTGGGGTAGACTGTTCTAGTGCCATGTTTAATGGATGTCAGTTATCAGTTATCTCGTGTTAATTTCTGAAAGTTCTCCACTGCCTTAACCGGGTATTGAACTCACAACCCGTCACTGGATCTAACCAACGCCTTTATCCTTGAGGCCATCTGTGGATGAATTTCTGGGTATTATAAACCTAATGTCTTCAGCAACCATTTTTACCAGTGCTCATATTGCAATTTTTGCTGTTATCAATTCATGTTTTTACCAGAGTTCATATTGCAATGTTTGTTGTTATCATTGTTTTTCTCTGGCACTCCTTATTACTGGTTCCTATATTGTATTCATTTCTATGCTTGGTCGGCTCAGGAGATATTTGTGGTCTAGCATATGTGCTGATTCCTTAAGTTTACGAATTTTCCAATGGTGTTGCTTGTCTATGATCTCAACCTGATCCTTCTCTCTCTATATGTGGTCAGCCACGCCTGATTTTTCCACTTCCCCTCGTGTTACAGCTTTCTGGTGTTCTTGAAGCCTTACCTTAAAGGGGGCGGCCTGTGTCCCCTTTATATTTCTTTCCACAGCTGCACGGGATAGCGTACACACAGTCTTTAGTCATGTTCTCCTGTTATCTGCAAAGTGTCGTCAAGCTTTTGAAGGTTGTCCTGATGTTATATGGACCGCAGATCCTTTGTATTTTCTCTGATAACCCCTTCACATAAGGCAGGCAGACTGTTTTCTGTGTGTTGTTGTCCTCCTCTTGTACCCGCGTATCCCAGTTTTTTGGGGCTGCTGCCATGTACCCAGGGTAGTTGTTACGTTGTAGGGTACTACTTATACTGACCAATTCTTTATCTAATGTCTCTGGGTCGCCACTTATGATTTTTGCTCGGTGTTGTAAACAGTGGACGATCCCTTTCTTTACGCTGTATGGATGGTGGGAGTTGAAATTGAGGTACTGTCCAGTGAAGGTCGGTTTACGGTATACGGATGTCTTGAACCCATGTTCTGTTCGAGATAGTAGAACATCCAGGAATGTGAGTGTGTTGTTACTCTCTTTCTCCATTGTGAACTGTATCGAAGGTCTTATTGAGTTCACATGCTCCATGGTCCATCTTCCCAGTGTGGCCAGAGTATGAACGTGTCATCTACATACCTTAACCATATAGTTGGCTTTAGAGATATAGATTTTAATGCCATTTCCTCAAAGTATTCCATGTATATATTCGCACGTTTCAAAATCCCACGTATATACCCTGAAGAAGACCGGAGCGTACAAATGCCGAAACGTCGTGAATATAACAATAAAGATGAAGATAAAGTTTGCTATTTTTTTGTCAATTATTTTAGAATAAATTTGGAAATTGTCTGATTAGCAAGAAATAGAAATGATAAAATCCCCTAAATATTAATTGTTTTAGTAATGAAAAAAGACAACTTATATCGTCTTCTTGAAATTGTATTAACATAATTTGTCGGCGTTCGAGTCTAGATGAAAGCTAAAATTCAAACATTGCTTATTAAATCAACAATAACAGCTTTCTTAATAGACAGGAGTTAAGTCGATATTTCTTTTTCGTAAAGCTTCACAAATGTAGTATAAACTGTGAGTGAGCGAATTCAAGGAGACAGTCGCAATTCCAATGAGCCTTTGGATCTATCTGTCATGGTAAACGGCAAAATCTGTCTGACCGTCAGTGTGCCTGAAACGCCTCTAACTCGGGCCACACTTTTTTGGAATCAGGATTATCAGGGTTGAAAATCTGCCGTTTATCTGGTTCTTGAACCTCCAGCATTGGGATTTTTGTTCGGATGAGAAGGGAATCATAAGAAAATTCAAATTTTAAAATAACTTCTCAAAAATTACTGATTTTAAAAGCTTTTGATTTATATTGAGTTTAAAGTAACACATAAATTTTGTGAATTTAATTTTTTTTTTTTTTTAAATTCAGTTTAAAATATCTCCAAACCTTTTTGAATTGAGGAAATCAATTTTATTTTTTTTCAAAATGCCAAGAAATCAGAGTTAGATGTTTCGTGATGTGAAGTTTTGAAGTTTCGCAGAGTTTGTGATTTGAAGAATTCAATTTTCGGCCTCAATTGGAATTTCGGCCGGAATCTGTCTTTTGGTCGGAATTGGACATGGCTCGAATTAGAGTTAAAGTGAAGTTCCATAGATTGAATTAAGGAATTGAAAGTTATTTCTTCAAAATGATCATTGCTGTTTTCTAAGCTGGAGCAGAAGTTCCTTTAGTTTTTGACCGGTGACCTAATTCGTCCTCTACAGGAACAAGTTAAAATTCAGCACGGAATGTGGCTTTTAAACTAGTTATAAATAAATCCCAGAGATACAGTCCACAGTAATATTTGATTAGTTACGGATTGTCGCTTCGCTTTCTACAAGGTAATTTAATCTCTAAACTTAATATTTAAACTCTAAAATGTTTGCCCGTTTGATATATCGCATTTATTAGAAAATTCTACCCCAGTGAGCAAAATAAAGGGTTCAGTTCGACATTCCAACCACCTGAAGAAGGCAAGAGCGTACAACGGCCGAAACGTTGTAATAAATATGGCGACAAAGATGAGGACAATAGTCCGAATAATGTAAATAGTGTACAGAATACCTCATCTCAGAAATATACACAGATACTGAAAGGCGAAACGTTGTAATAAATATGGCGACAAAGATGAGGACAATAGTTCGAATAATGTAAATAGTGTACAGAATACCTCATCTCAGAAATATACACAAATACTGAAAGGCCGAAACGTTGTAATAAATATGGCGACAAAGATGAGGACAATAGTTCGAATAATGTAAATAGTGTAATGAATAAGCATACTTTTCATATAATTAACTGTACACAGATGCATAATAAATAAAAATGCATAGAAAACCAAAGACAAATGATTTAATAGATCGAAATTTTATTTATCCATTTTAATAGGTAAAAAATATTCGTACAATACAAAAAAAGAATACATAATCTTCATTTAATGCTTTGTAGAATAGCCATTATTCACTTCTACAACAACCAACCTCTTCTTGTAGTTCTCAATTAATGATTTGCAAATTTAGTTGGTATTTTGTTCCATTCTTCTTCGCATATTGTCTTCAGATCCGAGATATTTGTTAGAGCTTTTGATTGTCGATTGGGTTTAAATCTGAGAACGAACTTGGGCATTTCAGGATATTTACATTATTTTCAGCAAGCCATTTCTTCGTAGATTGTGCAGTGTACTTAGTATCATTATCTTGTTGGAATATCCAATCAGGAGAAAGTTCAACATTGATATATATATATATATATATATATATATATATATATATATATATATATATATATATATATATATATTTGGTTGGATAGATGTGAGTTTGTGACCATGGGTTTCACGCTTTAGCGATCGTCAGACAAACTCTAAACATTTTGGCTAATTATACATATATATATTTATATTTATATTTATATACACTTTTTCACACACACACACACATATATATATATATATATACACACACATATATATATATATATATATATATATAAATACAGCACACCTTAAGAGTATATTTTTAATATATATATATATATATATATATATATATATATAGAAATATATATTTCTTAATATATATATATATATATATATATATATATATATATATATATATATTAAGAAATATACTCTTAAGGTGTGCTGTATTTATAGGATAAAGTGCTCAATATCTGAGATAGTGTGTATATATAAAAGTAAAAATTAAAGCCAACACTTAGATTCCTAAATTTTCGCTTGAGGAGGAAACAGTGCTTGACACTTTAATTCAATTTAATTTTAATAATTATATTGAGGTTTTCGGCTCTTGTTTTTGAAACATGAGAACTCTTATGTAGCGAAGGAATCTTTTTTTTTTAATAATTATAATATATATATATATATGCTTTTGTTTGCACGTGTATATTTTAATTCAATGGCACGGCTGAAAATGCTATTTTAAGATAAATCTATTTATTACTACGTATTTATATTTATTATCTAAATGCAGGTTTGAATGAAACCTAAAAATACCTCTGAGCGAGTGTGTGTCCTGGCGAGAGCCATCCTTCTTCTCCTTCCTTATAGACTGGCGTTACAGAATCACAACCGACAACGTACCAGATTATAGATAACAAATCACTTGAGGACTTTCAATAGCAGCAACAAATAAAATGCATAGCACATATTACTCGAAGAAAAAAAACTTATGACATGAGAGGTTGACTTTTGCCACTACCTCAAATAAAATATGTTGGGAAGAAGGATAATAACCTTGGAACTGGAGAAACGAAAATTTTCCAGAAAAATATTTTTAACATTATTTACATTATTCGGATTATTGTCCTCATCTTTGTCGCCATATTTATGACAACGTTTCGGCCGTTGTACGCTCCGGTCTTCTTCAGATGGTTGGAATGTCGAACTGAACCCTTTATTTCGCTCACTGGGATAGACTGTTCTAGTTCCACGTCCCATGTTTAATGGATGTCAGTTATTAGTTATCTCTTGTTAATTTCCCTTTGAAAGTTCTCCACGTATGGCGACAAAGATGAGGACAATAGTTCGAATAATGTAAATAATGTACATAATACCTCATCTCAGAAATATAGACAAATATTTTTAAGAGAGATTTTATAAATTTCAAATGATTGTGCCGCTGACTGAATGTATGCCAAATATTTCCTTACAAAGAAACGGCTAATACTAACGTTACGATTACCATTTATTTTCACTGGCTTGGCTTATTTTGTTTTATGTCATATTAACCTCAATGTGTTACTTAATGCCGACAAGATTTTTAGCATAGGTTTCTATAAATAGAATTTATGTATTCTTTGTAAGAAATTTGTTTGTAAATTAAGTTCCATTGACGTATTTTTGTAAAAGAGAGGGGTTTTTTTTGTCGAGGGCCAAATATATTGCTGGTATATTTTTCAAAATGATAGTAATTTTACTATAAAAATATATTTTTATACATTCATAGTGTTACCTATTTGCTCATAGTTGGAACCCCAAAAGGCGCTACCATTCCATGTCAGGGTGGACCTGGGAACAATAGCAATTTAGAGACGTTTCCACGCTCCTCAGAACCTCCCGATCAAAGGCCTTGCTGCCAGATGTAATTTATCGTCATACCCAGTACGAATTCTCACTGGTCATAACGTTATTTCGAATATTTAGAGATTACATCAGTCAGTTGTGTGCCATGCGTGAGACACACTTAGGCGATCATGTATCTTTCGATACTGACGAAACAGATTTTTTCCTGCATTAGGTTGCCATTTCTTTCTGCGGTAGACCAGTTGCCATTCAAGGCTATAGAACCCGGTTTGTGCTGCTATTTGCCCATAGCTAGGGTATGGGAAGAAGAGGATTCGTATCTTTACCAAGGGTATTAGCACGTAAGTGAATGTGATGGATTCGACTGCAATTCGAACTCGGCACTCCGATTCCTCAGTCGAAGCCGTTATCCACCGACCTTCCATACTTAGCTTTCTTTTTTATATGTCTCCAGTACGGACATGATCATTATCAATAATGTTATTACATTAATGTTAATCGTTGGAAAATTCAATCTTTCCCACTCTCGACAGTTTTTCTGTTTTCATCATCCCAGCTTTTTCTTTCATCCTCTATGTCTCTTCTGCTCTCTTTCTACCCTCTCTACTGCTCTCTCTCTCTCTTTTGCTCTCCCACTCCCCTGATCTCTCTTCTTCTCTATCTCTTCTTCTCTCTCTATCTCTATTCTGATCTCTCTCTCCTGCTATATCTTCTGCTCTCCCTCTCCCCTGCTCTCTCTATCGCTCTTCTGATCTCTCTCTTCTACGCCTTCTCTTCTGCTCTCTCTATCTCTTCTGCTCTCTCTATCTCTCTTCTGCTCTCCCACTCCCCTTATCTATCTTCTCCTCTCTCTATCTTCTGCTCTCTCTATCGCTCTTCTGATCTCTCTCCTTCTCTCTCTCTCTCTCTCACTCTTCTACTCCCTCTCTCTCTTTTCCGCTCTCCCGGTCCCCTGCTCTCTCTTCTGCCCTCTCTGTCTCTCTTCTGCTCTCCCACTCCCCTGTTCGCTCTTCTCTATCTCTTCTGCTCTCTCTCTCCTGCTCTCTCTTCTGCTCTCCCTATCCCCTGCTCTCCCTATCCCCTGCTCTCCCTATCCCCTGCTCTCCCTATCCCCTGCTCTCTCTATCGCTCTTCTGATCTCTCTCACTTCTGCGCTCTCTCTTTCGTCTCTCTCTTCTCCTCTCTCTATCTCTTCTGCTCTCTATTTATTCTGCTCTCTGTATCTCTTCTGCTCCCTCTCTTTTGCTCCCTTTCTTCTGCTCTCCCTCTCCCCTGCTCTCTCTTCTCCTCTCTCACTCTTCTCATCTCTCTATCTCTCTTCTGATCTCTCTCTTCTACTCTCTCTATCTTCTGCTCTCTCTATCTCTTTTCTGCTCTCTCTCTC
Source organism: Acanthosepion pharaonis (assembly GCA_903632075.3). Classification (NCBI taxonomy): domain Eukaryota; kingdom Metazoa; phylum Mollusca; class Cephalopoda; order Sepiida; family Sepiidae; genus Acanthosepion; species Acanthosepion pharaonis. Next base: position 34,089 of record CAHIKZ030000595.1, read on the forward strand.
TCTCTCTTCTGCTCTCTCTATCTCTCTTCTGCGCTCTCTCTCCCCTGTTCTCTCTCTTCTCTCTCTCTCTATCTCTCTTCTGTCCTCTCTATCTTTCTTCTGCTCTCTCACTCTCTCTCAATTAGAATTTCTCCTCCAACATACTCGATGGTATCATAGAAATCTCAGTACATTCTCTCTTCCTTTTGCAAAGAGAAACATCAGGCGTCAAGATGGCCTCACCCCTGGATTGACGTGACCTTAATGCCGTCAGGCAGCGCGTTAATATTTAGTCAATTGAACTTAATGAGTTTAACAATGAAAAGACGATAGCCATAGCTTGGAACGAGAAGAAGGGTATAAATGTAATAGATTCGACTGGAATTCGAACTCGGCACTCCGATTACTCAATCTGAGCCGCTATCTATTACTAGGAGAAAGGAGAGAGATTACCAACAAACTACAAAATCAAATTTTAGCATACTAATACTCTGATTCTCAAGTAACAAGTACCTATTTTGCATATACCATATCTCAAAATCACGAAGCACAAAATTCTAAGGCTATATCTCTGATTCTTGTATCAATTCAAAACTTCGACAATCCACCTGCAAACACCTTTGTCACATCTGAAGAACCACTTCTAAACTCATTCTGCATCGTTGAATTCTAAAGTTTCGTTATGAACGTACAGGACGCAAAGGCAAACTGCTTTGAGATTCTGAAGCGGCAAATAATCAAGCGAAGGTCTCGAAGAGAATCGTCGCATAAACATCAAGAATCTGAAGTCCCCATTTCAACAATTTCGACGCATCTTAAGAGGGGTTTCGAAAATGTGAAGGAGATTTCCAAGGGTGGTTACATGATTTTAAATTGTCACCCACACTGACATGACATAATACAGCCGACACTCTTCTCTACTGATTTTTGTAAACAACAAAAGCAGCCTTGTTGTCCTCTGCTGTCCTGAATGTATACATCCATTTTTGAATATCTCGACTCTATCTTATAGCATAATCGAGCCGAAGAAATGATACTTCAGACTGTGAACAAGATTAAGGAGAGCGTAACGAGACAAGTGACTGTGATAAAAAAAGAGTGAACGCTAGGATAAGTGGATGTGGTTCCAAGAGGAGTATTTTGGTAAATAAATGGCTATGCCTAAAAAGTAAAATAGGCTGTGTTTTAACATCAGAATTATTTAACCTAGTCTTCTTATCTATCTATCTATCTATCTATCTATCTATCTATCTATCTATCTATCTTTGATTAATACAAATGTATCATTTGTTACGTAGCTGATTGATGTTATATTCAGCACCACGACTCCAGAGATTCGTCGACGAACCTTCTCGTAATTGTTCGGTCCACTCGTCAGGAGATTTCGGCCATTGACTGCCGATATTCATATTTTTCGTTATTTTTATAGAAATTTTTTAAAATAATACGCTTTTTATTGGTGTTAGATCTAGTTTTCTTCTTCTTCTTCTTCTTCTTCTTCTTCTTTGTGTGTGTGTGTGTGTGTGTGTGTATTCGCACGCGCGTGTGTATGTATGTGCAAGTGGGTGTGTACGCCTGTGCATATGTGTAGAATGCCGCGGTCATTTTCCTATTTTCTTTATTTTCTTGTCACCTTATACACCTACACAATTTTTTTTTCCCTCTGTTTTCTCCGTTTCGGCTCTAAGTGTCAATATATATATATATATATATATATATATATATATATCTACACAGATAGATAGAGAGATGGATGTGTGCGTGTGTATATATATCTGTGTATGTGGGTGTATATCGCTTACTAGGTGCTGTCAGCAAAATGTAAATCTGATAAAGCGAAATTCCACATTTGGAATGCAGTAAGATAACAAAAGATGTTCGTCGTGTCGGGAACTACGTAGACATTGTTTCGGATCACAGTTCACATCTGCTTCACGACGGAACGTCACCGTTAATGGCAATGAGATACCGTCATTAACGGCAATGAGATACCGTCTTTAACGGCAATGAGATACCGTCTTTAAAAATTAAACACTGACACATTTACGAATGAAAATCTGAATAGACGTCCATATTGTTTAAAACATTGAAATTAATGTTAAATGCCTAGAGACTGAATTAAAGAAATGGTTTCCCGATGGGGATCTAACCTGCATTCAATATTTTTTTGTATCTGGGAAACTACTTTTTGAGTTAAGACTGCTTTAAGATTAAGATTTATTTTCTTTACACTTTAAATAATACACAGATTTTAAAATATACGGAATTATAAAAAGACACGGATCTCCAAAGACTGGCCAGGATGGAAAGTATATGGAAGGACAACCTCAGCTGCCATACCAAGTTCAGCTCTAAAAATCACTGGTCGTATCCATTGTTCCCTACGGATGTGAGAATTGTACACACCGTTTTGTGCCAGAAAAAAAAGGATCCAGGCTTTCGAGAAGAAATGATTGAGAAAGCACTTTTGGATTTCCTACTGGCAGAACAAAACCAATGACTATTAATGGGGGAAGATCAAAAGTCGCGTGGGCCGACAGGAATCTCTCCTCGCCACCATTAAGCATTGAAAGATGTCATGGTTTGACCCCGTTACGCAGCATAACAGCCTCTCCAATCTTAGCAACATTAGATATGCTGATATCACAAAGTTGATATCAGACGTAGAAAGGAAAAATATAGAGACTCCGATAGGAGTGTTTGATTGATAGATTCGTTTTCTACGGCATAACAACCCTTTCCAGGTTATTTAATGTGTAAGAGTTTTATTGACTAATAATGGTTTAGTGATACAAGTCTTACTGTTGGGGCGCACCCACCTTCTAACTAGAAATGGACTGGTCCCTCTTATATAAGTCAGCTCTAGAGAGAGGACGGGAGAGCGTCAGCGACCGCAGTCCAGATAAGGTTAACCGTTACATACCGTTGGACTATAGACTTTGGATATTGTTTCTTACTAACCAACCTTCGTTCTACTAATCACTCTACTGTTAATTGCTTTTACCAATATACCAGTATTTTCCTCTACAACTGTGTTTGTCTTGATTCATACACCGACACGCGGGAAACTCACAACATCTCAATACTTACTAATTAACCCATAGATAGGGAAGAAGAAGTGGCCTCATACCTTTCCCAATTGTATTTGCGCCTAAGTGAATATAACGAACTCAACGATAACTGTATTAACAATTAAGAGCTATTATTCATTACAACACTAAAGCTTACAGCACCTGATATTCCAAAACGATCACCCATCAATGTACTGATAAGCCTCGACGTTGCTTAACTTCGGCGATCCTACGGGGACCTGTGTTTTAATGTTATTATTATTGTTATTAAACAAAATGATTAACGTAACTCTTTCAATATTTTTCAACATTTAAGAGAAGAGCGTGATTTAAGAAAAGAAAAAGACAATATCAAACAATATTTCAATAGAATGCGTTTCTTCAAGCCATAGTATTTTTAATTTTCAAATGTAATAATATATAAATCTTTAAAAAAATGATAAGTCTTTGTACAAACGTTGCTTGTCTAAGATTTATTACTGATACAGTAATTCTAGCACAAGGCCTATAAAAGCGGGGAGCTGTTAAAGGTTGATCATCACTAACTCATACCTAGCTAATGGGATTTACGATCCAATCATTCTTTACAATATGTTCATTCAACAAAAGAATTTTGTTTGTCACCATTCGCTACTTCATACTTCAAATATACCTTATACACATTTGGTAACTACTGGGTGGAAAAACACCCGATGAATTAAAAATCCCAATATGTACAATTGTGTATAGTATATGTATATATATATATATATATATATATATATATATATATATATTTTAAGACATTTTATGTTTATACGTTCTTTTTATAGATACAAATATTTAAGTATTATAATATATTTAATATTATAAACAGAGCATTTACTTAAATATCTGTATCTATAAAAAGAACGTATAGATATAAAAAATGTCTTTATATATATATATATATATTAGTTAAAGAATATTAAACACTTAACATACCATAGATAATAATTTTACTTCGTGAGAGCTCTAAAAAAGGCAGCTCTTAATTTTCAAGACCTTTAAATAAAATCACAAATGAAATGAAAAGATAGCACTATCTCTTGATTTTAATCTGGAGTATTTTTTACTCCAGATTAAAATCAAGAGATAGTGCTATCTTATTTATAGAGTGGAAAAAGAGTGTTGACCTATTTTAATATACTGGCCTCAGATTAGTATGTCATTTAAGACCTGCTTTTTTAGAACTCTTATGAAATAAATATTATTACATATGGGATTTTAAGCGTTTGGTATTCTTTAATTAATAATAATTTTGCTCTGTCTTTTGACTTAAAGCTCTCCCTGGATCTATATCCTCCTGTATTAACATATTGTATCATTACTACACACAAAACGATCAGCTTCAAAAGAAGACACGTAACTGGAAAAACCGAATAAAAAAAGAATGTTAACAACAAATACTTTTTTACACACAACCCAATTCTGCGGAATCAGAATCAACGTTGATTTTAAGCAAGCGAAAGAGCCAATTGGAGTAAAGTGCCATGCAGATTTTAATTTTTCCCGCTTGTGACGAATGCAGCTATCGATTTTTTTTGCATGCTAGTTAGCATTCATGTCAGTCAGTTGTTGGCTCTCACGCTGGCCAATAGAATCTTCCTGCCTATTCGTGTAAGCCAGCTATTGGCTCTCACTCTGGCCAGTAAAAATGGCCACAAACTACATGAAAACTGCCGTAGAAGCATGAAAAAATCGATTATTTCCGCTATCGATGGGAGTTGGGAAATGCAAGGTCGGTCTTGGCCTTCCCGCTAACTTGGAGCATGTGCATGTACATTTTGGTGCAAATCCGTTGAAAATTGAGGCCGTGCATTCGTTACACACACACAACAGCCTGCCTTATATATATATATATATATATATATATATATATATATATATATATATATATATATATATATATATATGAATGAATGAAATGATGGGTGGGCGATGATGACCCCACGAAAATAAGAATGAGCGCTGTATTCTGCCTTCCAACAAAATCAAGAGTCTCTCTCGCTAAGGGAGAGGGAAAATATAAAAAAATTATAAGTATTAGAAAATTTAAAAACTGACCCAATCGAGGTGAAAAGGGAGGGCCACAAGACATTAAGGAGATTGGGAATGTCGACTTGAATCATATAAAAAGCAGAAACCGGGAACAACATTATTCACATTAATTAGGTACACTTGGAAGAGTCTATATTAACAAGGGGAGGGTTCCTCAGGATATCGCCCGGTTGTGAATTAGGGTGACTTAAAAATGAAAATCAAGTTTCGGGCAAAACAGGCTCGCTGCACTTACCTACCTTTCGTTGAAATCTTTCGATATCAAGCTATTTCTATCAGTTCTAATCTTCATTATGAGCTGATCCTGAAAGAATCTGATCAGAACCTGATGAGAATAGCGATTGGATCTCAAGGTTTCCTCCATTCGCGTCGTCCAAATCACCGTTCGATCCGTGGACAACAGTGTTAGAAACACCATCCGTTTCACCCCAGAATCCAGACGTGACACATTGTCACACGCGTACTTTTCGGGAGCGATACAGGCCGTCAGCACGCCGACACAGCCCCAAAGGGGACGCATTCGAGGACTATGGTAGAAGGCGTGCTAAGCCGTTTCCTCTAAGCCAAGATCATATCGCTGACAGCCAAGCCCCATTTTAACGCTACGTCATTAAGAGATAGCCGATAACGAACAAGTCGCCAGGTAAGCAAAAACTCAGAGTTGCTGAGATAATATGCTGCTGGCGCCCAAGACCAGAAATACCGGAATAATTCCAGATACACGATTTGCCTAGTCCGAGAAGGGTTATTAGACTGAGGAATGACCCTCAAGGCCGATCGGCACTCGAGGAGGAAATCCGACTGATCGCGATGGGCCTACGATTGCACTCACCCCTCGACACCTGAGGAGTGATAGTAAGACGGGGGAATGCGTCCCTCACACTTCCCCTCAAGATCGAATACTCTGTTAACGTGCGGTGTAGGAAAGCCAATATCGAGGCGTGTCGGTGACTCCCGAATTGTTGAGTTCCCAGCCCACCATGACAGGTACGTTGGGCACAGACATTTCTGTCGATTTGATGCTTGTAGCAACCCCATAAGAGAGAAGAGAGCAAGCGCTCAGCGGACTTCTTATGTTCCTTACGGAGAATAAATACAGCCAACCGGTAAAGGATGAGAGGAAAGACGTAAGTGGCCCACGCCACAATCCTACCCTTCAAAGTCAACCGAGTCGGGGCCAAAACTCGACCGACGCGCCGACTTTTGCCTATACTTCTGACCAGGTTTTTCCCGCTAAAGTCTGGGCCTGAATTTCACTTCGATAATGCGGACTGCCCCGTCCAAACTGCAAGATTTGTCGCGGTTAATCTGGATCCCTCCCCACCTGGACATTTCGTACCGATCAAGCGCCTTCAGGACCACCTCAATGTCGCTGCGGGATGACACGAAAGTTGACACGTCATCGACGTACGCAGAAACCCTGGCTCGAGCCCCACCAGGTACATTGATTCCACGTAGGGCCTGACTGAACGACCTGTCTCTGAGCCTGCGAAGGAGGGAGCTCCAACGCCAAAGCATAAAATAGAGGCGACAATGGGCAACTCTGATGAACCGTACTCACAGTACTGTGGAAGCGATACACTCGCATAAGTCGGGTTTGTATCTGTCGGCCTGCAGCAAGGTACCGATGACCGACCCAATCAAATGCCTTGGACTGATCCAAATTGATTGGCGAGGCTAGATAGTCGTCTTTTACACCCTCTAGGATCGTGCAAATTAGATGCAGGTTCCTCTGGATTGTTCGACCCTTCGCAGAACAAGTCTGCTTGTGTCCAACAGGATCTCGGCAACTGACTGTAAACACTCCGACAGGATCTTGGCGAAAATCTTTAACTCTGTGTTTAGCAGAGTTATGTGTCTGTAATTATCTAAATCCCGCCCAACACTTATGTCTTTTTTAAACTGCGTGAACACGCCCCCGGAGATCCGGTCAGTGACGAAGCCCAGTTGTTGAACACGGCAGTCAAAATCGGAACAAAGATGAGCGACATCCTCAAGTAAAATTCATGGGGTAAATCATGGTCCGAGAGAATTGCCACTGCCGACTCTCTTCAATGCAGCGTATATTTCGACCTCCCTGATCTCACCCTCGCAGCTAGCCGCTTCAATTGGCTCAAGCCGAGGAAAATCATCCAAATAGCTGCGAAACTCTTCGTCACAGAGACCAGGCTGCCTGCTAAAGCGGCTCCCGAAATGCCGCCGAAACGCCTCACAGATGCCATAGGTCAACCTCAGAGTACGCCCCTCCGACCTCCCGAATGTAACGATCAGAATCTTCACGGATTTCTTCCTTGCGCAATTTTGCGCCCATATTCACGCATTCGCCAGACATCTTGTTTAACTTGCCTATCATCCTGACCCTGGTAGCGCTCGCCACAGAGCCGGTCTATCTCTAGGGAATTCTCTACAGCCACCACCCTGGAAAGACTATCCTTAAAAGACTACACCTATTTAGTCTTAATCTAGTGCGCGCCGTTGGCTATATTCGATGGTGAAAGACTTAATCCTATCCTTAATCCTCTCCCACCACCTATTCCCAATAACTCCCCACCCACATTAGTTTCCGCTTCACTACGCTACAATCAGCTGTTTCCGGAAGTCCCGCCTATTCAGCAAAGATAGATTGAACTTCCAGCATCCAGCCATTCTAGGCCTAGATTCTAACGCCACCTCTCAGCAGAAACAAGAAAAGAAAACTGAAAATGAGACTGCGAAAATGTTTCACAAAAAAAAAAGAAGAAGAAATAATTAAAAAGATTGACTTAATTCAGTTCTTCCATAGAGTTCAAAAGTTAAAATTCCACAAACATGTCGGGCAAAACTTGTGCTGAACGAGGGCGGGGAATGGAAAACCACGTAATTCCAATGCAGATTGTCTCTTTTTTAATCTTGTCTTTTCACTTAAATAACAGATTCTTGTGCTTATCAGTTCAAACGTTCATAAAAACAAACAGCATCAAACGTTGCTCGTCTAATATTTAATACTGATACAGTAATTGTGGCACAAGGCCTAAAAAAGCGGGGAGCTGATCAAGGTTGGTCATCACTAGCTATCTTATTCTTAGTTAATCGGATTTACGACCCATTCATTCGTTACAATATAGGGCGGCTTTTAAGCTATCTTAAAATTTTAAACCTGCTGTAATTTTAGATACAAAAAGTTAAAATTAGACTTACTCCCCTTGAATCTTGAAAGCAACGATAATGGCTAGTATAATGTATTAATATATATTTTTAACCTCGCATAAACTGGCAACCCTGAATCTGACTCAACAGAAATCGTTCCCTGCACCTAACATTTCTTGGGCTTTTGAATGAGCTTTGAATCATTGAAATCGGACCAGTGGGAGCGGAGGATTTGTTTGGACACAAACACATACACTGTACTTTATATATAAGATGGTTATGACTCTGCTGCAGTGATGTCTGCGTATTTGATCGGTATTATAGCTCCAGTAAAAACCAAGTTGTTCAATAACGATGTTCGATGTAGCGAAACCATCACCATTTGGATGACTGATGCTACAGCATAATATTTTCCATGCACCTTTTCATCTGAATTCATCCAAGAAAGGATATAAAAAAAGCTTTTATCAATAAATAACCTGGCACGTTTAGTGTCGAGTGAGTTTTAGCAAGCACGTCTTGGGTGCAGTTTCTTGTGTAGTCAGGTCGATTCTCTCTGGGTTTCCAATTATACTGATTCTAACCCAAACAAAGAACGCCTGCATATCCGCCATTCTTTCTTTCTTTTTTTTCTTTGTCTGTTCATATCTATCTATCTATCTATCTATCTATCTATCTATCTATCTCAGTCTGTTCATATCTATCTCTCTATTTATCTATCGATCGACCTATCGATCTATCTCAGTCTGTTCATATCTATCTATCTATCTATTTATCTATCTATCTATTTATCTCAGTCTATCTATCTATCTATCTATCTATGTATCTATCTCAATCTGTTCATATCTATCTATCTATCTCAGTCTGTTCATTATCTAAATCTATCTATCTTATTTATCTATCTATCTCAGTCTGTTCATATCTATCTATCTATCTATCTATCTATCTCAGTCTGTTCATCTATCTATCTACCTATGTATCTATCTATCAATCTATATCTATCTATCTATCTCAGTCTATTCATCTCTATCTCTCTCTATCATCTCATCTGTTCATATCTATCTATCTATCTATCTCAGTCTGTATCTATCTATCTATCTATCTATCTATCTCAGTCTATTCATCTGTCATTCATCATTCATATGTTCATATCTATCTATCTATATCTATCTATCTATCTATCTATCTATCTATCTATCTGTTTATATCTATCTATATATCTATCTCAACGCTTTAATCTCTATTTCATATCTAGAAAATTTGAAATATGCTTAAACACCCATTGCGTCCAAAAATGAAACAGGCTGTCGCGGCTTGATATAAACCCTAGCGTTTATTTCATATATTTATATACATACGCTCGACCTCTGCTATTAGCACTTTTACCCATAAAACTAGTTTTACCATTTTATTCCCAAACACAGACACATACACACGCACACACAAATATATTGCTATAATTTTAAACAAATAGGTACCACCATGAGATCGATAAAAAAGAGCATAGCATGATGAAAAAGACGCCAAATTTGACGAAAACAAAATTTTATCGTTTAAATGTTTATATTATTATTAAGAGGAAAGATCAAAGTTTATTTTAATTATTTTTTTAAATTTCTCCTTCTTTTTAGAACATTGTACATTTTGATTAAATAAAAACTTGTTTCTCTTTGCATCATAACTAGTAAAACAACATATACAATTTTTAGCACGTTTTTTTGTGTGACACACATTAATTTGGAAAATTTTGCAAAAATAAAAATAATTGTCGGATGTTAATGAAACTTTCAGAAACTATTCACAAATAATCGAAATTATTACAAATATGTTTTTTTTAATTAAAGTCATGGCAGAAATATTTTTTTTAATATTTATTACACCCCTCCCATAACTAATTTTGAAAACACTAGAAATTCGATCGCGTCAGGTTTAGTGATTACAATAGTTAAAAGCACAAGGCATTGAGGAATGCAAATCATTTTTTTTGTTTTTAATTGGACACCCCCCACTACCTGAAAATCAGCTCTGAATTGTAACATACAAAACTCAATAAAACAAATAAATAAACATTTAATTTCAAATGCTTTTATTTGCTTTTCGTTGTTTTTATGAATATGGACAATATTTTCTGAAAGCAAAACATTTTTCGATGAAAAATGAATTTTTAATACAATTATTTGTTATTTTTTAATTATAATAGATTTTTACATTTAAGTTGTTAAAATATTATAAAATTAGTTAAAAGCCGCATCGGGTTTCCTAAGTGTCCTTTTTTTTTAGCGCGTTGTAAATTGTATCATTTTGACTAATCAGAAGATCTGCAGTAATTAAGAAATGTAATTTTGTGTTTATAATCGGGCTGTAATTATAAAATACGGAAGATCAACTAGAATATAATTAAGTTGCGTTATTTGAATTAAGCATTGTTCTCCGCTGTTAAGGCCTTTACTTTTGCGAAACACCTGTGGAGAAGTTAATTTGATTTTTCAATTTCAACTGAGAAGGGTACCTACAAGTATCAGTATCATCTTATGACATGTATATGATATTATTTTTATATTAATCTCAGTTATGACATTTTTCCATAAATGAAATATCAAAATTAATAATAAAATGAATGGAAATACAAATAACACAGTAAGATGTAATAAATGTACATAAAATTATACTATTTTATGTACACTTCTGATAAAATTTCATAAGAAAGGCGTCTATAAATTAATTAGATACCTTTCTTATGAAATATGAAATTTAATCTCACTCTTAACAGTCTCATTTTAATTTCTTTATAATATATTTTTCCATAAAGCATCGTAAACGTAAAGGTGAAAGCTAAGTACAAAAAACAAAAAAGATTAGAGCGCTGAAAGTTTTCTTTAAAACTAATCAGGTAAACTTAAATGTAAATAATTTCACTTTTCTCCTTCCGTAGAACAAATTATCCTCACGGAATCCGTCAATATGTCATTCATCACCTGTCAAGTGACGCGAAAGTTTATGACCTGCTTTGTTTTATTTTCAGATTATATCTTTTCGGTGCAAAAGCTAAGTTAAGTTTGGTTGAAAATATTTTAAATAAACATTATAATTTCTGGTTTTGAAAAAATGATAATTGATATTTAAAAGAATTTCAAAGGGAGATTTTCAGTTTTTTTATAAAATGGAAAAAAGTGTTAAATTTTGCTGACTCAAAAAAAAAACAAGATTTTTAACGAAAATTTCGGACGTGCTAGAAACGATTAAAAAATGTAAAAAAATATCCCCAAAATACTTTGATCTCTCCTCTTAATAATAACATAAACATTTAAACGATAAAATTTTGTTTTCGTCAAGTTTGGCGTCTTTTTCTTCATGCTATGTTCTTTCTGAGATGAGGTATTGTAATTATTTACACTATTTACATTGTTCGTAATGTTTAGATGTAGATTGTTCTAGTGTCACGACCTATACCGCTTACGGATGAGCTCTGGTAAAAAAAAATGATTACTGAGACATTAAGTATATAAGTCCCCAAAAGTGCTGCACTCATGCCATTGAGGGCACATTGCCCAGTAGATAAAAGCATTGATTGGATGCAGTGAATTGACCCAAAGAGTTGTAAGTTCAATACATGTCATTTGTTGACTTAAAGTTATATATATATATATATATATATATATATATATAGTCGACTCTCCTGTCGAATTCGAAGTATGAGGGTCAAGCAGAAATTGACCCCTCGACACCAGTACATGAGATTTGATATAATGTTGAAGTTTTCGTGCAGAACCATCCACACTTTTTGAATGGCCGAATACAGAGACTTGGCCCAAACGACCCTCCTAGACCAGTTGCCATCCAAGGCTATAGAATCCAGTCTGTCCTGCTAATTGCCCATAGGTGGAGGGACAAGAAGAAGAGGATTAACACCTTTCCCAAAGGTATTAGCACGTAAGTGAAAGTAATGGATTCGACTGAATTCGAACTCGGCTCTCCGATTTCCCAATCCAAGCCGCTATCCATTACTCCACCGTGCCTCTCTCTCTCTCTCTCTCTCTCTCTCTCTCTCTCTATATATATATATATATATATATATATATATATATATATATATATATATATATATATATATATATATATATGTGTGTGTGTGTGTGTGTGTGTGTGTGTGTGTGTGTGTTAGTTTCACTCTCACTAATCTGAAGATCTTTTGAAGTGGGAAACAGACAGTCACCATTCCCTATCTATCTACCTGGGATTACCAGGTGCTCTAAGCTTGGTTGTGCGTGGCATGTAATAAATAATAACTCGGAATTGTTAATCGGCGAACTGAGTTTCAGTTCCCGTCGGGTCTGTTATATTCATTCCTGCGTAAAAGCCCTTAAGGGAGGTATGAATCCAACACTTCTCCCCGAGCTATAGGTTAATCAGTAACTCTTTTATCACTAAACAATTATTATCTCAAAAAAAAATTCTTACATTCTAAAAATATTTTCTGGCATTTAATGACCTGCAAAAGTTTCATAAGCCGTAGAAACAATTCAACTATCTATTGACCTAGCTATCATCGAAAAAACCTCTTTCTTTATTTCTATGTTCCGTGTCCTTTTAGGACGTAGGCGATCATGGCTCTCCACTTTCCTCTATCCCATGTAGCTCTCAATATGGTCCGTGTCTCTGCCAACTCCCCCAGACTAGGTCCTGCCATCTGCTTGCTTAAGACCGCCAGCTATTTTACGCGATGCTTTCCATTGTCTCTTTTTCACTGTATTCGACCTGTGAGTATCAGATTCTACAAGCCCTCCTTTCTCATTACTTGCGTTAAAACTTAGCGTTCCGATACTTCGATTTGACATAATATTGAACGATTCGAACTGTCCAGTCTTTCTTTCTATGTGCCATATTCTTTCAGGGCGTAGGCGATCATGGCTCTCCACCTCCCTCTATCCCTTGCAGCTTTTAACAAATTCTTTCCCTCTGCTTCCTTCCCCAGATCACGTTCTGTCATCTACCTACCCAAATCCGCCAGCTATGTCACACGCTGTTTTCTATTGTCTCTTTTTCCCTGTATTCGTCCTGTGAGTATCAAATTCTCCTAACTCACTTTTCTCATTAAGTGCGTTAATACTTAGCATTTCGATGCTTCCATCTGCTGTAGAGTTAATGATTCGAACTGTC